>PVJL010002741.1:0-182723 GCA_004026885.1 Lyroderma lyra
ATAAGTCTAACAATAAAAATGAATTAAAAAAAAAAGAATGAACTTGAGCTGTGAACTCTCTCCATATACAAAAATTAACTCAAAATAGATTAAAGACCTTCATATCAGACCTGCAACAATAAACTGTATAGAAGAAAACATTGGTACTAAGCTTATAGACCTAGGACTCAAGGAGGACTTCATGAACCTGACCTCAAAGGCAAGGGAAGTAAAAGCACAAATAAATGAATGGGATTATATCAAACTAAAAAGCTTCTGCACAGCAAAAGAAACCATCAACAAGGCAAAGAGACAGCCAACTGAATGGGGGAAAATATTTGCAAATAACGCATCAGATAAGGGTTTTATATCTAAAACATATAAAGAACTAATAAGACTTAACAACAAAAAAATAAACAACCCAATTGAAAAGTGGGCAGAAGAAGTAAACAGACACTTCTCCCATGAAGAAATACAAATGGCCAACAGACGTATGAAAAAATGCTCATCCTCATTAGCTATCAGGGAAATGCAAATCAAAACCACAATGAGATACCACCTCACACATGTGAGAATGGCTGTTATCAACAAGACAAGGAATAACAAGTGCTGGAGAGGGTGTGGAGAAAAAGGATCTCTGGTACACTGCTGGTGGGAGTGCAAACTGGTACAACCACTGTGGAAGGCAGTGTGGAGGTTCCTCAGAAAATTGGGAATGGAGTTACCATTTGACCCAACAATCCCCCTTGTGGGGATCTACCCAAAAGACTTGAAAACCTTTGTCCGCAAAGACTTATGTACCCCAATGTTCATTGCAGCGCTGTTCACAGTGGCCAAAACATGGAAACAACCTGTGACAGATGACTGGATAAAGAAGCTGTGGTACATATACACAATGGAATATTACTCAGCTGTAAGAAAAGATGAAATATTCCCATTTGCAACAGAATGGATGGACCTGGAAATCATCATGCTTAGTGAAATAAGCCAGACAGAAAAAACAAAGAACTGTATGACTTCACTCATATGCGGAATATAAAACTGAGAGTAACAAAGAGAAAAGAAACGAACAAACAAACAAATAACCCATGGACACAATCAATAGTTCAATGTTTATTTGGGAACAAGTGGGTTAGGGAGGGGAGAAGAGGGGAGGGAGTAAGAGAGGAGGGGGCGGAGCTAAATATAAGGTGATGGAAAGAGAACTCACACTGGGTGGTGAACTTATTATACAACAAGATGACAATGCACTGTAGAATTGTATGCCTGAAACCTATGTAATCCTTGCTAACAGATGTCACCCCAAACAGTCTAACAATAAAAATGAATTAAAAAAATAATAGCAAAGAAATTAAATAAACCCAGAGTAAATAAATATATAGACATTGAAAACAATATTAATTTGAATTTTATAAATTAATAAAATTTATTACATTAAGTAAAAGCTTTTCAAAAGCAAAAATTATGAAAACCAACAAACATCGTACTGAACAATAGAAAATACTTGTAATTCATGTCACAGACGACACTGGGAGAAAATAATTTTTCTATCAAGTATTGAGTTTATAGTTTCATAGTTGTATATTATACATGAAATATTTTAGTTCAGATTAAGTACTTATTTCTTCTAGGATTTTACTTCAGCATGAAAGCTTTTACATTAATATTATTTTTCATAAAAACAAAATTCTTCAAATACTTTACAGAATATAGGAAAGAACTCACATCAACTATGTTGTCTTCTATAAGTTCACTCTTCCTATTTAAATAGTTGTGTTTACAAAAAGGAATGTATATAATATGCCTTTAAAAAGTAATATAAACCAAAACCAAGTACCCTATTACATCGGAATCCTACTTGAGGTTATTTTATTAAATTCCAATTGGGGCTTAAATTGGAATTACCTTTTAAACGAAGATTTTGTGACCAAAAGCACACATAGCAAAATATTACATTTAATTGCATTTCTTTGAACTGCAAGTATGGTAAAAAGCCAAATATATGTCTATTACTATATTATATAATTATGTTTTATATACTTAATATGGTACATATATACCTAATATATCTACATATATTTTACCATAAGTGTTTATCATAGTGTACTATTCACAAAAAAAGTAGAAATTCTAGCCATTTTTTATTGAGTTTCTACAAGTTCTGTATTTATTTGCAAGATGGTACAGATGAGTGTGTGATAATAGGAACTTATATGTGAGCATTTTTGAGCTAGCCTGAGGGCTAATTTTTATATTAAGTAAATTGTGAAGACATTTATGTAAGACCATCAAATTAAAAAAATAGAGATACACTTATTTAGAGAAGAAAATACACCAAAATAGTGGATTATAAAAGCTTAACGCTAGCTCTCCGTGGAGTTATTGTTCTAATGCAAATTATGTGATACTTTTTTCATATGGTAAGTTCATAACATTTATCCAGAAGACCTGAAAAATATTTATTTTTTATTATTAAACTTCTTTTTTCCTACCTCCAGGCTCTCAGCATAGAGTTCTTTTGACCAGGGACATTCTTTATCTTTTTTTCTTCTTTTTTGAGTGTTTTTATTTTTCAATTTGACATATAATATTATATTATACAGTGATGAGCCATTTACATAACTTACAAAATCCTCATTCTGATACATCTGGTTCCCCTCTGACACCATTTTTGTTATAACAATGTTATTGACTGTATGTCCTATGCTGCACTTTACGTCCCTGTGACTGTTCTGTGACTATGAATTTGTACTTCTTGATTTCTTCCCCTTTTTTACCCACCCCTCCAGCTCTCTTCCCAATACCCCAACAAATCTAGAAACCATCTGACACACACAAAGTTACTGCATCCCTCTTGACTATATTCCCATGTTATACTCTGTATCTCAATGATTATTGCCTTGTAATAATCAAACTAAACTTCTCCATTCCTTTCCCTTATTTTACCCACTCTCTCATCCCTCCTCCCATCTTAAAGAAGTCCCTCTAACTTTCTTTGTAGTACTGGTTTGGTGATGATGCACTCCTTTAGTTTTTTCTTGTCTGAGAAGCTCTTTATCTATTCCTCAATTTTGAATTCTAGCCTTGCTGGATATATTAATCTTGGCTGTAGATCCTTGATATTCATCATATTGAGTATTTCCTGTCATTCCCTTTGGGCCTGCAAAGTTTCTGATGAGATATCAGCTGAGAATCGAATGGGTGTACTCTTATAAGTTAATACTTGCTTTTCTCTTGCTGCTTTTAGGATTTTCTCTTTTATGTGACTTGGTGTCTTTCTGTTTGGGTTTATCTTTTTTTACATTCCCTGTGTTTTCTAGGCTTTTATGTCTATTTCCTTCTCCAGGTTAGGAAATTTCAGTCATTATTTCTTCCAATAAATTTTCAATCCCTTGCTTTTCCTCTTCACCTGCTGGTAGTCCTATGATGTGAATGTTGTTATGCTTAATGTTGTCCCAGAGGAATCTCAAACCATTCTAACACACACACACACACACACACACACACACACACACACACATATATAAATAATATATATATTATTCTTCATTCTATTTCTTGTTCTGATTGGGTGTTTTCTGCTGGTTTTCCCTACAATGACTGCTTTGCACTTTGGTGATTAGTCTGGTGACTCCTTTTATTTCATTCTTCATTTCAGTTGATGTAATCTTTGTTTTTACCTAGTCCTTAATAATAGTTTGTATGTCATTCTTTATGCTTGCTGTCTCTCTGTTGAAATTATCATAAAGTTCCCTGAACGTTTTTATAGTCTTTGTTTCAAGTCCCCATCTCATTTACTTTGACTTTCTGGTGTTTGAATTTATTTTGAGCTCCTTTTCTCTGGGTTCTCATTCTGGCAGCCTCTCTGTTTGTAGATATTTTGCTCCTTAACCCAACACTTGCTGCTGCAGTTTCTTTGGTGTTCGCTGCTGACACTGGGCAGGAAGAGGCCTTGCGGGGAGAGGCAGCCAGGATTCATGCCTTTCTTTTCTTCCTGGGACTGTGGGGGCCACCCAAGTAGTATGGGCATAATTTCGCCTTTCTGTTCTCGGATTGCACTGAGGACTCTCCCCTGAGCCTTGGGGTCAGCTGTCCTGTATGCTGGTCTCCCAGACCAGGCTGGTTGTGGGCAGAGAAATGTGCAAGCAGCCCTCTCCTTCCTTCTTGCAGGCTGGAGTGAGGTAAGGCTGTGTCTCCTAACCACCCTTGCTGCTCCTGTTCCTCTCAGAATCAGAACCCAAGTGAGGTTGGGCTGCTGCATCTCGTGCACTTGGCCTGTATCTCCTGGGGACCACGGTGAAGTCTGGTTGTGGCACCTCATGGCCCCCACCTCTGGGCCTCCTTTACTGTGTCCCACAGACCAAGTAAGATCCAGCAATGCTCACCCACCTGCCACCTTTATCCTACTTCCTTCCCCAGCTGTGGTGTGCAGCCCACATTTCCGCACTTCCCCGTTTTTATTTTCCATTTGCCCCACTGCCCACCTGTAGGTAGTTTGATGAAATTAGTTTCTTGTTGTATTTGTATGTCAGGCTGGGAGTCCTTTGTTGAGTTATATTATAGATGTTTTATTCCTTGTCATCTCCAGGGGAGTTTTTCAGGGGTCCCTCTCATGACATTTTGTTACCTTGAAAAGTAATTTTTGAATTCAAAGACATTATGAAGAAGTTAAATAAGCATTTTACTAAATATTATGAGAAAAAGTATTATTTGCTTTCTATTTGTATGTCAATGGTGCCTGATATTATTTAGAAATAAGAAAACAGGGGTTCCCTAGTGGTATAGTGGCTAGGCTTCAGTGCTCTCACTGCTGTGGCCTGGGTTCGATCCATGCTCAGGGAACGAACTAAAACATAGTAATAATAATAATAATAAAATAAAATAATTTGCATGACCATCACCTGAGCAACATCAGAACAGAAATAAGAAAATGAAGTGATCAAATAATAAATTAGTTAAGGATTAAAATTTATATTTGATTCATGCCCTTCTTTAGCATAAATATATTTTTTAAATAAATAAGAACCCTAGGGAAATATCCAAATAGAGAAATACAGTTTCCTATAGAAGCAGATTTCTATTTCTTGAATATGCATGATTTTCAAATTCACAGTGTTCTACTTAGGTAGAAGCACTGCCATTAAAGAAAAAAAAAAAGAATTAACTATCATTTCTACCTTGCAGCTGTCTCAGGAAGACTAATATAGATAATAGTGCATGGCATTTTTATGGTTTCTTGATTTCACTGGCATCTAACTCCTACCCAACACAAAGGTAATTCAGAAAAGAAAATGTATGTCTATATATTGAAAGCTTACTGATGATAAAACATTGACCAACAAGTGCCAGAAATTGAAAGGCCTTAACTTTTGCTTTTTCTTAAAATTTGATTAATGTTTAAACTACTCATTTGTAATTATTTAGTTTCCTGAATTTTTTTTTTTTTTTTTTTTTTTTTGCTTTTTGGTATGCGGGTAGCTCCCTGGCTGGGAATCGAACCCAGGCCACAGCACTGACAGCGCCAACGCTGAAGCCTTAAGCCACTACACCATCAGGGAACTCCCTAGTTTCCTGAATTTTCTTAACTACTTCTTTTTTAAATATTGTTTTCCTACCCACTAGACATAATTTTTTTACACTCTGAATTGAATCACATATAACACTAAAAAAGGTCTTGAAAATACATTTCCTTTAAGTAACATACTTCAGTAGGGTCCTGGGATAAGATGCATCTCTTTAATTTTTCATTGCAACTTCCTTCATTTATTCTATGTTCACTTCAGCAATTTCTTCTAAAATTTAGTAACTGTTTCAAAACATATTTGAACCCTTATCCTTTTTTTTTCGAAAGGAGTAATCTCTCTTATAATAATTATTTACTCACTTTATTTTTCAATCTTAGTTATTAAGGGAATAAATATAGTTAATATATGTTTTTGCTTATACATACATGAAGATAGAATGTGCCATCTCACCCAAAGCAAATGTATTTTAGTAGCAGTTAAATTCTTCTTTCAACTGGCTACATTTCTTGAATCAATTTCCATTCTGCAGAAGAAATTGGGAACTTCAAGATGGATGTTTATACTAATGCTAGCTATAGGATTTTTACATCAGCCATTATTTGATAACTCATATGTATGTTCCCTATTAAAATGCCATTATTTATATGACACAGGAGAGAATCCTGGTATTCCAGAACTTTATATATTAAAATTGGAAGAAACATTATTGAATTAACACTGTGTGCATGTATAAAAAGGATAGTGAGAGCATCAAAGAAATACCAGATTGAGAAGAGAGAAAAGCAAAGTGTTGAGTGGTTAAAAATCATTAGTTGAATAGTGATATGTGTGGCTAATTATAATAACAATGATAATATAAATTACTACCATGTATTACTTACTTACCAAATTCTAAGCAATGTTCTTAAAGTATTATGTGCATTATCATATGTGAACCAATGTACAAGGTCAGACAATTAATTTCATGAATTCATCCTAGAAAAAGTATTACATACCTCATTGCCGAGTATCACTTCAGTCACCTTCGACACTGTCCTGCTGGGAAGCTATGCACTGACTCCAGTGCCTAGTCCACCCTTCAAAGCAATTTTGAAACTCTTTCTGAAATGGCCATCAGAAGTGTCATCAAGCTGTCATCATATCCAAAATCTGACAATTAAGTTCAAAACTTGCCACCATGCACTTACATTGGCAGCACTGTACAAAAAAACTCAGTAAGGCGTCATAACCTTGGCAAAGTTACCGAATTGTTTGTATAGTGCTGCCAATGTAAGTGCATGGTGGCAACTTCTTGAACTTAACTGTCAGATTTTAAGTATGATGACAGCTGTGATGGGCATCCAGAAAAAGTTCCTAAATTGCTTTGAAGGGTAGACTAGGTACTGGCATCGGTGCATAGCTTCCCAAGGGGAGTGCTTCGAAGGTTGATGGTGATAGTTAGCAATGAGATATGTAGCACTTTTTCTAGGATGAGTTCATGAAATTAATTGTCCAACCTTGTAATAACTCTAATAACTCTATGGGTTAGCTACTACTATTATACACTTTAAAAAATATTTTTTTTCAGGTCTGGAAAAAGATGGCATAGACTCATTTTTTGCTCCTCCTTTGTAAATGCAATTAAATTCTGAAATAATTCAATACAAAATCATAAAGGGACTTTGAAAGATGAAAAGAAGAAGGTGGGGTGGGTAGGGAGGGATCTTAGATGGGTCCTATCCCATATCCTGGGCAGTGATAAGTAAAAAGAACATGTCTTGGGGTAGCTTGAGATTGATCCACAGCTCTGCTAACATCATTGGGGCCCCTCATCTAACATGGGGCAAAAGTGGCCCAACCCACAGCAGCATTAGTGTCAGTGGTGTCTCTCTCCAGGACCGGAAGGGTCATATCCCGATTCAGAGTTGTAGCAGTGTTAGTAAAGCACAGACGTGGATCCATTCGCCACCCCATACTTGGCAGCCTCTGTGACCCAATATCCTGGAACATAGGAAAGACCTACACACTATTTTAATTGGGTGACTGTCTACTGATACACAAGACTGAAATAGAATCAGGAGTCTGTTAACATAATATCCAAAATATCTAGCATACAATTTTAAAAAATCACTTGTCACACCAAGACACAGAAAAAACACAACTTGATGAGGAAAGATAGTCAACTGATGCCAACACCAAAGTGAATCAGGTGTTAAAACTACCTGACAAAAATTTTAGAACAGCCACAAAATTTGATGAAATACATAAAATATACATGTCTCAGTAGCTGAGTGAACTATATAGAAGGTAAACTTAAATAACCCACACCATGTTACCTAATATCATAATTAAAGTTATGAAAACTAAAGATAAAGAAAAAAATCTTTAAAAAAGAGAAAATCAATGTGTTACATATAAAAGAACAAAAATTTGAATGACAGTTCTTTTCTTCTTTGAAATCATGAAAGCTAGAGAAAATAGCACACTTTTCAAATGCTGAAAGAAAAAAAATGTTACCTGGAAATACTTTGCCTGAGGAAAATGCACTTCAAGAATTAAGAGGAAATAATTTCTCAGATGAAGAAAAAAATAATAGAATTTGTCACCCTTAAACCATGCCTAAAGAACACTACAAACAGGAAATGATAACAGCAGAAGATGACAAACTTCAGAACTCAAAGAACAATGGAATGTGTAAATGATGGGGAGTAAATATAAGAGACTACCTTCTTTTCTATGAGTTCCTTAAACCAAACAAGATGGTTGAAGCAGAAATTGAAACTACCTAATGTGCTTCTTATACCACTATGCTATAGTAAGTTACGTGTGCTAGGCAAGTGTTTAAGGACGCTTACAGGAGGTTACTAAGGAGGCTACCTGCTAGCTTTGTTGAAAACTGTTAGGTCAGTGAATGGACCAGAATAGTTTTGGTTCACCTGAGTTCACCCAATATTTCCTTAGACACTCCTAAAGGCTATGACATAATAAACTGTGGATGGCAGATAAGACTTCCTATTTGCCACGTGGTCATGGCAGAACAATACAGAAAGATGAACTATAAATTAGTAGGGCCATATCCCATTCTCCACAAACCCCACCATGTTTTCAACCGCCACATTTTTCCATTGCGTGTCACTATCTCAGAATCTGCACATCCACGTTGGAATTCTGTTGTACAAGTAAGCAGGTCTATAACACGTTTGCCGTACCCACTTCCTCTGCTACCCCAGTGAAGGCTGCCACCATTACCTGCCATCTGTCACAGCTATTTCACTTATCGTCACATTCATGGTGCCATCTCTAATATGGTCACTATTCATTACTTGAATGTATCCACACTCTTCTTTTGAAAAAAAAAAACAACAAAAAAAAAAAACCACACATTTACCTCTTCAAGTTGATTTAACTCCTGCCATAATAAATGGGGTACAATGTCCAACTGCCCAGGGCATTTTATCTCAACTGCCTTTGTCATTCCAACCATTCTTTAACGGACCTTTGCCATTTCAAGCATCTCCCTTAGGGATTCTTGCCACTGAACTTTATGATGAGAACACCCTCTACTCTATATTCAACAAAATTTTATGTCATTATTGTTAAAAAAAAAACTTGAATAGTAGAGAATTATTTAATGTTTTTTTCTAGATCAAAAAAAAAGTGAGAAGAGATCACAAGACAGAGGAAAATGAAAATGATTTATTTATATATCCTAAATGTTTTATAGGAAAAAATATTTCAAATGTGTGTTAAACCTTCTCACTTTGTACTTTGGGACTACAGGGGCCATGTTTTTCCATCCCCTCCTTCAGACCACAGAATAAATCTGGGAAAGGGTCTTGTTATAAGCAGGTGGTGTTAAATAATGCCTGACTTTTATTTTTTAAAGAACTAAAGTAGGATGGTTCTCAGCCCCTGGCTTGAGAGAACTCTGCTCCTTTTCTCTTCTTACCTTCATTTGCATATCTAAAATATTCTTTCATAATTAGAAGAAGGAGAAGAAGATAAAGGAGAAGACAAAGGAAAATAATTATCTGTTATTGAGAAACACATGTTATAAGACATTATAAATGTCTCACTGCATCCACGTTGAGAAAACCTGGTTACTAGCTCCTGTCTTTTAGATTTTCTCTCTATTGCTATTTCTTTCACCATTTTTTATACTGTCTGTATCCATGTGACTAACCCTTTTAAAAAAACATTTGGAGTGAAGCTCTGTCAACTGAGGCTCCAACAAGGTCTATCAAATGTCAAAGTATTTCTGAGATAAATGAGTATAGGCAAGAAACTGTCCAGGCAAAAGTCATCTGTGTCAAGTCAAGGGAAGGAAACAATCCAAAGCAATGATTTAGAACTTGTATCTAGTCACAAACAAAATCCGTATGACAGGATTTACATCAATACAGGATCCTGTATTTCAAATGGATACAGTAATTCCCTAATGATTTTCCTTTCCGGAATTCCAAGTTGACTATTTTGGATGTTGTCCAATCTCCATCGACTAACATCATTGCCTATTCTCTGCTGATTATCTTTTCTTTCTAATTTGTTTATTAAATTTGTTGGACTGCCATCAGTTAGCAAGATTATATAGGTTTCCAGTGTACAACTCTATAATACATAATCTATCTGCTGGTTATTTTGCTGCAAACATCACTGAGAAAATCGAAGCTCTCGGGTATGAACCCCTTTTATGATGTATTTAATCTACAAAACTTTATCCTCCCATCTCCAGATCTTCAGGATTGGAAGATTCTTCTTGTACATCTGAAGCTTCCTTCTCCTTCTTTCTATCTATTTGCACGTGGTTCCTCCTTCTATTTTGTTCTACTTTTGAATTATCAAGCTCTGCCTCTGTCTTGATGCATCCCAGAAGGGTATACATACTCTGAGATCTCTGAAATCTCCTTTCTAAAATAAAACAACAAAACCTGACCTGTCCCCAAAGTGAAACCACTATGACAATTTTTTATTCTTTCTCCTTCTATATTATTATTTCATGCTCTATAATATTTTTTCCCTTAACCTTACTCAAAACAGTGATTTACTCAAGTGTTCCTAATTCTCCAATATCAATTCATTATTAACTCGTTATGATCTAGTATATGTTTTCTGTTCTAACCAATCCACAAAAATAGCTTTCTTCAAGGACACTAAGGACTTTCATCTCAAAAAATTGAAGATACTTTTCTGACCTCATTTTACTCCTGTTTTGTTGCCTTACAGCTGCCGATCTGTCTGTCCCTTCCCCCTCAACGCATTCCCCATGACATCCTAACACAGGTGCTAAGCATGGAGGCCATGGGGGCATAGAATATCTAGGAGACAGAACTGACCCTCTCTCAGGGGTACTGTTCCTCCCTCACTCGCACACCTCACATCACCCTGTATGGCCCCTGGAGGATGGCTGGTTAGTCAATGACGGGTAAGATTCCTCAAGGGAGGAACAACCTAAGACAGGCACAGCCATGTAGGGGCCATCAGGAGAGAGCTTGGGCTCTACAGTGGTCGGTGCTCAGTCCATGAGGCTGAAGCCCCTTGGCCCTGCTTACAATCTTTTCTTGTAGAATCTACACTGTCTTTCATCACTTCGCGTCACCCTTCCCTTTTCCCACTGCCCGTGTCATGCTGGACACGACATCTGGCACCCAATGTGAGGCTCAAAAAGAAAGGTAGACTTCGAGTCAAATTAGGAGGTTTCACGGCCCGGGAGTTTGTCGCGACAACTACTGAAGGGAGGGAAACGCCCAGGGATTTCACCAAGGTAATGGGGAATTCAAACAGCAGTACAGGCCCTGTATCTGTTCGCTTAAACAACTTCTTAAGCCTTCCATGTCATGCTGGACGGGACAGTGTTCTACCTCCCTGCCAGCTTGCCCCAGAATTAATCTCTGCCTCCTTCCTGAAATGCACATCTCTCAGTTTCTATGAAACTTCACTCATTTGTTAATGTGCGTTCTTTAGTATTTCTTCTCAAACATTTTTTTCTTGATTCCAGCCTTTCCATTGTGCATTCCCTCAGGTTGTAAAAATGGAAGTCTTCTCTACTCCCATATACTTCTCTTAAGTAATTTCAAATAATATGCATATTCTGAAAACTCTCCAGTGCACCCCCTCTATCAACACCCCATTTATAGTATATTATACTGTCCACTTGACATATTTCATTTGATACTTTATTGCTATCCCTAAATTAATGCATGTAAATGCAATTGCTAATCTCTACTAGCCAACTCCACACTTAAGTCTCTTTTAGTGCAAGTAAAACTACCAAATTGCTTAAGCCAGACATAGTAACTCATAGTAACCCCAAATTCCCTCACTCTTTTCTGTGAATCCATCAGAAAGTTCTATTGGTTCTACTCTTAAAATACATATTGTATTTGTTTACTTCTCTGCCTCTCCACTGCAACCATCGTAATCTGAGTGATCAACACGTATTTGTCAAGGAGTGGCACTACATTAATTTCTAAGGTGTATTTCTGATTCTCTTACTCACCAACAAATTATTCTATACATAGCAACCAATACAATCTCATGAAATTCTAAATTAGATCATATTTCCTCTCTGATTAATGTCCTAAATTAATAATAGAAGTCATTTTTTTACTATGGCCTCTACACAGTGACTTCACCTGTTAAGTTATTCAACCTCATTTCATGTCCGACTTCCTTTAACAACTTTATTCTGACACACTGGCCTTCTGGTAGCTCTGGTATTACATACCAAGCTCTTTTAAAACTGACAGGCTTTGAACCTACACTTTCCTTATGCATGGAATTATCTTTCCTTATTATTTCAAATAACTGGTTCCTTCACACACTTTTTATCTCAGATAAAATATCACCCTCAAGGATAAGTATTACCTGAGAATCCCAGTTTCTAATGTAATTTTTGTTTATTATCCTCCATATACTCTTCCCTTATGAATATTTTAATTATGTTGCATATAATAGCAGTAACTGCAATAACTTAAATACCTGCTTATCTGACTAAAATATTATTTGTGAGTATGGAAATACGATGTTATTCTTTCCTCTGTAAAGACCCAGCACCCAGAAAAGTGAATGATACTAAGTAATAAATTATATATGTATACTTGTATATATATATATATATATGGGCTGTCTGGAGAGTATCCATACATATAATATAAAAAATAAAGACATTTGTGGCTGGACAGCTCTTATATATACAACCTTGTATATGTAAGTTATTGGGTTAAAGCTTGGGAGCTTGTTTCAAAGTAACAGGTCTGGAAAGTACCATTTGAAGTTCTGTGTGTGTGTGTGTGTGCGTGTGTGTGTGTGTGTGTGTGTGTGTGTGTGTTTGCATGTTATGTGTGTAGCATAATGCAACAGGGTTGGAGGGGATATTAGAAGTGTGTTTCTGGGTGAAATTGGGAGACCAAAATAAGAAGAATTTTAGTAAATTAGATATAAAGTTCAATTTATAATCACAAAGAATACCACCATGATAAGGTCACAAGTAGGACTAGTTGATAAGAAAGTGATAGAGTAATACAGTATAAGATAAAAATAATGACACCTAATTATTGGATATTGTCTGGCTATTGGAATTCCGTGTTTTCATATACATCAATGAATTGCTAATACATATAATAATAATTTCACGATTGCTAACTCTTTGGCCTTCATTTTCTGAATTTAAACCTTTCTTCTTATCTTGAAATTCCATATTATCAATTAAGATCAATGTTTTTGGCTTAATAATTTGACCTCCTGCTATGCTTTTGACTACATTTTCCAGTAATTTTAGCATTCTTTTCAGTATTACTTTTTCTGGCCTTGATTTTCAGGATCCCAGTGATCACCTTTGTTCCTACACCCTTTTCAGTATTAGGAGAAGTTTTCCTTTTTTCATCCTCTTTTCCTTCCTTTCTTTTTTCCTTACTTCCTTAAAAAGCATTTAATATCTACCACGTGAGGAACTGTGACATACCAATGAACACGACAGAATTCCTGCATTCTGATTGCTAGATATAGGTAGAGAGCAAGAAACAATAACAGTAAAAATTAATGATGCATATCAAGTTGTAATAAATTCTAAAAGGAAAACAAAAGTGTGACCTGGAGTCTTTTTAGACTGAGTATTCAGAGAGAGCTATTATCTTTAATCTGATAACCAAATATGAATGAGCCACCAGTCAGGTGAAGATCTGGAAGCAGGTTATACAAGATGAAGGAAGATGGTCATATGAAGGCCTCTAGATACAAATGACCTTGTCATTTCAGGGACCAGTGAAAACAATGGGATGGAGCTTAGGGAATGAAGACAAGGTCAGTGAACTGGTGACATTCTTAAGTTGGCAGGAGCCACATCATGAAGGGTCTTCTGTGCCAAGGCAAGAAGTCTGAAGGTTATTCTAAGTGTATGAAAATTATTGCATAGTTCTGTTTAGATGAAGGGCATAAGGTAATGAAAAACTTCAAAGGATCCCTCTGCCTGATACATGGAAACATTAGAATTATTTCATATGGTGATATCTCTGTGACGATCAGGAAGGTCTGACAGTATAAAGAAGCAGAATACAAATAGAGAGTAGGAAGGATGAATCACTCTTTATTAGAGAATTTATAACACCTAGCTGTAACTACATGAAAAATCTTTTCCTTGGTACTGCCAATGGTTCGTTCTCTTTTGTCTTTTTGAGTCCTTGGGATAACCCTGGCCTTTTACTCAGGCCTCATGCCAACATCGGTGAAATTGCAACTTTTTTTTTATCAAATTGTTTTAAGTTAATAGTAAAAAGCATACTAAACCTTTCTGAAATTATTTAAACTAGAAATTAATTTATACCCATTGACCCCATTTGCATTTTCTGTTTGGTCTGACACAACTGTGTGATTCAGAGATTTAAATTACCCTCTTTAAATAAGTCTCTGTAACACATCCGTTCTCTTGTACAGCAAATAGTGTTTCCTAATTTATCCTGGGCAAATAGTCTCCATTCTCTTTCATTTCTATTAGGCTGTTATTTGAATCATACGAGGAAGGCTTTCTGGGAATTATTCAGCCACGTGATATGAAACATAGAGGCATTTATGGCTGAATTTTTTCTGGACAAATCTTGTATGTCTTACTGTGTTGTCAGTGCATAGACATGAAATCTTGACATGACAAGGTCTCCCTAACTTGAGCTGTAGTCGTTGACCTCTGAAACATACTTTTAATGGAAGATATTCCTTATATTGACAGTTATTCATAATAATACCTGTTAAAAATTTTCATGCTTATTAACATTTGTACCAGGGGTCAGTAAGTTATGACTCCTACTTGTTTTTGTAGTCTTGAAACACAGCCACACTGATTTGCTTATATATTGTCTATAGCTGCTTTAGTGCTACAAGGGCAGAATTGAGAAGCTGTGATAGAGACCTAATGGCTTGATAAGATCATATATATTTCAAAATCATACATATTTTAATGAATTTTAAATCTGTATTATAATTATGCTTTATGTGTGTCTATAATATTGGAATTTGCAAAGAATTTTAATAATATGCATCATTTTTCTCCACAATTCTGTGAGTGAGGTATTATCTTCTTTCACGTGAGCACCTGGGAAGTTAAGTCAGGTGTCCAAGATACATACTTAAAAATTGGCAGAGCGAAAAAAAATTATGTATAGATCTATGCATATAGTCTCTTCTAATAAACTAAGAAATTGAGTCATCTGTACTTGGACCACGCCATCTCTAAACAGTCCAAATAAGCCTCTTTATAATATTGTAAAAAGTTGATATAATATTAAAAATCAACATTCTATTTTCCTGAATACAAATTCTTAGTTCAGAAACAATTACATTAATCAAACATACCCCTGATGAGAGTTAATTAAAGGAATGAAATTAATTTAAAATTGCCTTTCATTTAGCTAAAGAATTAATGTTGATTATGGTGATGGCTTTTAGTCTCCAATCATGTTTCTCCAACCCTCAATTCATACTTTCAGTTCATCAGTAATACTTTTATACATTGAAGAAAGTTGTCTAATCATATATTTGAAGATAAATGGATCTGTGATTAAGCCAATTATAACTTGAAAGCTTTGTTTTCTATAACATTCGTGCTGAATTCGCTTTGATGAAAATAAGTTGCAATGTGTAATAATGATAAAAAATCATGCATTTAATTCTACTTTCCCAAGTGCGACACAAGATGATTCAATAACAAATATTCTGAAATGTCTGGAGAATTAAAATCAGTGTGTGATGCCTTTCATTATATTACTGGAATCCTTGATGAGAGTGACAATTTTCTTTTCCTTTTATCTATCACGGACATAACACCTAGTAGACATTTTAAAATAACATTTTAATAATCAAATGATTAAATGAATAAAAATAAATTGTCCTAAAATATAAAAACATAAAAACTGAAAAAAGTAGAATGGTAATAGTTAATTTATATTCTGAAAACTATTCAGAAATTGCAATCCAATAACTTGAAATCCATTTCTTTACATCTATAATACTTTATATTTCTCCCCAAAGTCAAAATATGTGTAATAACAGTATTCTCATCAACGTGAAAATTCTTACTTTGAGGGAAGTATACACTATAAGAATCAAGTACACATGGATTATAAGATATTTTTTATTCCATAACTTAACAGCACATTTTGATTCTTTACCTTGACTGTTTCAGATTAGACAATAAGAGTCAGATGGTACAGTTCATTAGTCATTGGAAATTATGGTGGAAGATGAGCTAGTTTTTATTATTTCTATCTGAAAATGTGTGGATTAGTGTTGAAAAGACAACAAATGAGTTTGGGGGAACTAAAATGACAGAATTTATATTTAATAACTTTAGCTCCATTATAGGCAGATAATGTATACTTAAGAACCATAATTGCATATTTCTAATCATGGTACCAGATATTTTACTCTAGCTAGATTGTCTCATTTAGTTTTATTTTGTATTATTTATTGGTTGGTTTCTTAAATACATATATGTATATTTCACAAGGAACATAGTTACTATCTAGAAATACGTAAAATTTGACACTAACATTTTTGGCTTTGTAGTTTACTTATATTATCTATATAAAATGCTTTTTTATACTATCAGTCTGAAAACTAATAGGTGTAAAATATATTCATGTAAATAGCATGTGTGACAGTAATTATGGTTTTAGGGTATAGTCTACAAAAGTATTAGAGTATATTATTTCTTAAAGCTGTTTAAGAATAATTGATGTCAATTTGAAATTTTATGACAAATTACCTTATTACATAATGTCTTCGAGAAAGAAGTAAATGAAAGTTCAATTCCTAACTCATTTTATGAGCCCAGAATAATTTCAATATCAAAGTTTATCAAGAAAATTTTAAGAGAGGACAATAATAGCTGAATTAATGTTTGAGGAACAATGAATTGCACATTAGCAAAGGGGAAAAAAGTAAAAATCTGTAATTATCTCAATTGTATCATATGAGGGCTATCTGAAAAATATCTCACCATTATGGACACAATAAGAATAGTTCTGCGGCTGGATACTTTTTGGACAACGCTCGTATGATTCAGTCTTAAATAAAGAAGGAAATCCTGCCATTTAAACAACTGATGAATCTAGGCATTATGGTAAGTAGAATAAACCAGACATAGAAGACAAATACTGCAATATCTCCCTTACATGTGCAATCTTAATAGCAACAACAAAGTTGAACTACCAGTAACAGCAGAATGGTGGCATAAGCTAGAGTGAGTTGGAAGGAGAATGTTGATTAACAGGTATAAACTTTCAGTCTTTCAGGTATAAGATGAATAAGTTCTGGAAACCTAACGTACAGAATGGTGACTATAGTTAAGAATAATGTATTGTGTCCTTGAGACTCGCTAAGAGAGTAGATCTCAAGTTCTCTTGCTACACGTACAAGAAAGGTATCTATGTGATATGAAGGTATGTTAATTAGCTTGGCTGTGGTAATTATTCCACAATGCATACATGTTTCAAAACTTTACATTGTAGATCTTGAATATATATAATTTTTGTCAATCGTACCTCCATAAAGCTGGAAATAAAACAAAATAATCACTTCAATTCTATACAAATCAGCATTCTTTTAGTAGTTGAAAATGCTACTTTAATACTTTAAAACACTAGCTTTAAAGTCACAATCAAAACAAGATCATATCATCACTACCACTTAATATTGTTTTAAATACATGATACAACATCATAAAGCCTTTATAATCCCAAAGTCCTGAATGGCTCCAAAACCATTCATTGTCATTTAGTTGGTTCCCTCTTTGTTTTATTGATGGTGTCTTTTGCTGTGCACAGCTTTTTAGTTAGATATAGTCCCATTCACTTATTTTTTGTTTTTACTTTTCTTATCTTTAAGAACAAATCCATAAAATCCTCTCTCAACTCAATATCCATAAATTTAGTACCTGTGCTTTCTTCTATGCAAATTATTGTGTCATGCCTTATGTTTAAGTCTTTGATCCATTTTGAGTTAATTTTGGTATATGGTAACAGATACCAGTTTAGTTCATTCTTTTGCATATGGTTTTCCAATTTTTCCAGCACATTTATTTGAAGACGCTTTCTTTTCTTCATTGTATGTTTTTGGCTTCTTTGTAAAAATTTTGCAAATAACACCTCCAACATAGAGAACTTGTACAACTCAACAACAATAAAGGAAACAATCCAATTAAAAAATGGTCAGAGGATCTGAACAGACACTTCTTGTAAGATATACAAACATCCCACAGATATATGAAAAAATGCCCAACTTCACTAGTTACTAGGGAAATGCAAATCAAAACCACAATGAGATACCACCTCACATATATTAAAATGCCTATTATCAACAAGATAAATATTAACAATTATTGGAGAGGTTGTGGAGGAAAAGGAACCCATATCCACTGCTGAGGGGGAATGTGAATTGGTATTGCCACTATACAAAAACAGCATGGAGGTCCCTTAAAAAATTAAAAATAGAGCTATCATATGACCCAGCAATCCCTTTTCTCAGTATTTACTCCCCCCCCCCAAACTATCTGAAAACATTTATCTGTAAAGATATATGTACCTTTGTTTCTTGCAGCATTATTCACAGTGGCCAAGACATGGAAACAACCGAAGTATTCTTGACTAGGTGACTGGCTAAAGAAGCTGTGGTACATATATACAATGGAATGTTACTTGGCTACAGAAAAGATGAAATATTGCCATTTACAACAACATGGATGGATCTTGAGAATATCATGCTAAGTGAAATAAGTCAGAAAAATTTGAGAACTATTGTGACTTCACTCATTGGTAGCATATAAAACTGAAAGCAATAAGCAAATAAGACAAACCAACAAAATATCATAGGCATATACAACAGTTTAGTGGTTACCAGAAAATATGGGGGAGAGAGGAGAAGGTAGAAGACAGTAAATGAGGTCAAATATATAGTGATGGAAGAAGAACTGACTGAGTGGTGAACACAAAATGTAGTATGTACATGATGTATAATAGAAATGTACACTTGAAACCTACATAATTTTACTAACCAATGTCATCCCAATAAATTTAATAAAGATAAAAAAAGAAACATTCAGTGCCTAGCATGATCCACATATACAATATAAATACTTATATCCACCCTCTTGCTATCCTAAAATTTTGTTTGGACACTGGATCCCTGATAAAGTTATTGAGTAAAAAAAGCCTCAATGACTAGGTTTGCTAGGAAAAACTAGTAGAAATAGCAAAATCAACAGCAATGCTACCTCCACTTCCCTAAACATTTCAAATCTTAAATAATATATCTAATTCTCTAAACTAAAAATCACAATTTAACTACAATAAGATGTAGGAAATATAGATTTCAGTTTTTCTGACTGTAATATTTACATATAATAGGAATGCTGAATAGAATTTAAATGCAAACCCAATATACTCATTCCCTAAAAAATAGAATGGTCTTTCTTGAATTTGATAGATGGGCAGAAATACCACCTAGATCACACTATTTTCATACAACCTATTTATGAGGCACTTGCTGATAGAAAAAGTTAACTAAAACAGAGACCACAAGCTATGTTATATACTATTTTAGACTTGATATGCAAAGACCAGAATTAGTAGAAATGCTAGTAAATCAGAAACACTAAAGTGATTCACATTCTATTACATTGGGTTTATTTTTAGTACAATATGTATGCAGAATACAGGTTGTAATTAATAACTTAGTTATGTTACCAATTTGCAAATTTTGTCTGTCTCTTGACAGAAGTACTGTCCTGAAATATAATAGTTTGGGTCCTAGTCCTTATTCTGCCACTATCCACTTGTGTCATTTAGCCATACTACAACAGTTACTTCATCAGCAGATTTGAATAGGAAGTCTTATTACATGTAAGGAGGGGAGTGAAAGATGTTTTATTTCATGTATGCATCTAAAAAAGTGATAATGAATAGAGTTCAGCCATAAAAGGAAAAAATTTTATATAATAGAAGAAATTAATATTCAGTTATATCTAGTAATTTTGCATTTCTTAAGACTAATTTAGTTTGGCAATGAAGGAAATTAGTGTCAAATTCTAAGTCAGGTTTTAAAAGTTTAAATCCAATCTGACATCTGGACAGAATGCTAGTTTTAGCTGAAGGATATGCTTTCTCTCATCAATTTTATTTTATGTATTCATTTGAAATGCATCACTTTCAAAATATATCTGAGGAAAAAATGTTTGGTATATTTATGTTATGTAAAGGTACCAAACTGAAGTTTTCTGAAAAGAACTTTTATAAATGAAATTCCTTAAATTCCCATCCTTTATTTTTTAACACATATTATATATCTTATTGACCACAAATTCAAATATAAAATTGATTCAACAAACTACCTGTTCATTCAAATGTACTGTAAATCATTAATATTTGCTAATTTCAAAATCCAATTAATTATTTAAATATTTTAATTCAGATCTCCAGGACTTTATGTAGTGATTTGGAATTATGTTAGATTATTAGGTTGACTACTTCTCTCTAAAGTATTCATTTCAGATTTACATAAACTTGTTCTGCCTGACATGAAAATTCAGTAAATTGATTCTGAGTAATTTACTTTTCCCTATATGCTACCATGTTTTTACTATAAACCTAAATGTGCATTGAATAGAAATTTACAAAAATTCTACTCAAAATCTCATGTCAATGTCTGTTATGTTTTCAGGAGGTGGGAAAGTTTATGAATTTGAAACCCTCATTAGGTTAGTCCCAAACTTGTATTAATAGTATCAGTAATATTTTTCACTAAAGCTACCTATGATTAGATGACAATTTCAGACATTATCATGTTTCAAGAAATACCTATATAAGTATGCATGAATGAAGAGTGAATGTATGAATGTGGTTTCCTGTGTATGTAAAACTTGTAAATTTTGCTACAGATCTGGTAAGTGACCTTCCCATCAGGCAGATTCTTACATAAGAATGTGTAGGCCTTCATTTGGGGAACCTCAAAAGTTTTGTTTTGGATTTCAAATTGCAGAAGCAATAGAGTTTATCTATAGGTAAGGGTGAGCTCACTACATAGAGTAGTTTGCCTGCCTGATTTATTTAGGTCTCTGGATCCTAAATTTCAGGTGTTTTAGTTGGTGTTATATTGACTATCACAAATCTTCTCCCTCTTTATTCTGTTTAGAGTAACATCCATGGTCACAAAAGGAACCATTATGGGGTGAACTTCTGTGAAATCCTATAGCCTATGGTAATTTCTCTCAGGCTCTCAATTTGGATCTGCTTTATTGATTAGATAACCATTGATCATGGTTATATATTTCAGAGCTGCTGAGAGGAGGTTCAAACCCAGTGCTATCATTGACTACATCAATGAATAAAGAGAAATGGGACCTTTACAATACAGAAATTACTGTCTTGAATTGGAGGGGAGGGAAAAAAAATCAATGAAAGTTTGGCAAACGGTGGCTAAGCAGAAAGTGTAAACAGTATGTGCTGGAAATTACCTGATTCTAGAAATCATGTTTGCTCAAAACTAAAGGAAAACTGTAGTGAGCAAATGCCTCACAGTCTGTTATGTTAGCAATGGACAGTTTGGGGATTTCTAAAGGAAATATCAGAAATTTGAGGAAGAATACATCATCCTAAAGCCCCATTTGTTGCTTAAAAATGTCATTTTTTTTCTTAAAAAATGGTTAAACTTACTAAGTAGTATCTGTCCTTAATATGTTACAGAGGCAACAAGTTAGTATTTTAAAGATTCATGTTACATTTGACAGAGTAAGATGAAAAGCAGGGAAGAAAATGCAATATGACAGGAATTCCAGTCAAGTCGTGCTGAGCACCAAGAGGTAAACCTTTTACAACAATAGAAGGGGCAAAAGTTATTTGCAGCTTGAAAATGTCAAAGTCCAAAAGTCAGAGAGATTGAGAACAAACAAATATTGGAGGATAGAGGCTAAAGAAACATTCAAAAGCCCCTATCAATTTTAATTGAACAATCTCTTCAAGGACATTTTCTAATTCTAAGAAATGGAAAAACGTGGGACCCATTCCTGGGATACAAGAGAGAAAGAGGTGGAGTCTCTCTCCTAAAACTGAGAATTCTCATTCAATTCAGCATTGAAGTATCAGAAGCACAAGAGTCCAAAGAAAATATAAAAGAACAAACGCCCAGACAATTTCTCATGAAGAGTTTCAGGTATCATTATCTGAAAGGGAAATCAAAATTCTCCAAGCAATGGGAAGACACCCCAGTTAATCACTTGATAGAAGAGTTCTATCAATTGAAATTTTCATTCACATATTTTGGATTCTAAATCACTCTACAAAGAAGCCACTTTTTAGTGATTTTTTTTAACGGAAGCATACTTTTATTGTTTTTGTCTACATGTGTTTTTCTACTTCTTTCCCCCAACCAATTGAATTTAACAGAGTCTGTGACTGACAAGTGTAGGCAATCATGTCTTAGATGGAGATAAACATCTAAGAACTATTGTAAGGCTTTTAAAAAGTACAAAATATCAAGTTCAAGTACTGACTGTCAAGTAGACATACATGTCTTAGTCCACTCATGTTGCTATAACAAAATACCAATAATTGGTATTTGTCACTCCGTGGCAAAGAGGAGCAAGTGGCCCTGCCACAGTGTTTGCACAAAGTTTCTGATCCTCTGCTGACCAGTCCCTCAAGGTGGAAAGTAATGGCCCCTAATTCACAATGGGTTTGGCCAACATCGTAAGAGACTGGAGAAGGATTGAAAAGTTGGGAGGCCTCAAGGATATCTGTGTACAGCAGTCTATTTTTCAGAGGGAGGTATGACTCTGACAGCTCATATTCCAAGACACTAATAACATGCATTTTATAATAAAGTTTAAATTTCAATATGCATTAGTATGACTTCTTCCTTTACTTCTTCCAGATCAGGGAGTAGATGGGAACTAAAGAACTGCATATTGGAGATTTTTGGCAAATTAAATGTCTGTGTTCTAACCACGGTAGTCAAAGCACTGAGAAGACTTAGGACTATTCCTTGATTTAGTCCAGAATGACCTCTGCCTCTTTTCAAAGACAAGTTTGGAATTAAATATTTTATTATTTTTTGTGAAAAACTTTCTAGTGTGTGGTTATTATGGAAAAAATAAAAAGATCATCATTAAAAAGTTTTTATTAGGAAATATGTTAACCCTTCATCACAGAATTCGGTATAAAGTTATGATTTGAGATTAGGGACTATTATGGACTATTATGATGATGATGATTAACCAATCTTGGTTCTTATCAACATTTTGAAAAAATATTGAATCAACATTTAATATCTTCCCTACTATTTTTCTTCAATTAAAAATATAATTTTCTAACATAAATAAACTGACAGGACATACCATTCGAAACCGGACAGAAACAATGGTTCTGTCCGGTTTCAACCAGTACGTATGGTCAGCCTATTGACACCTTGAACTTAGCCTGGTGAGACTGGGCTGACCACACATACCATTTGAAAGGGGACAGTACTGTTGCTTTCTATCCAATTTAAAATGGTATGTCTGGTCAGCCTAAATATAAAGTGTAATAAGGATAATTATTTTTAAAAATAGAACAACACAGAGATGCCTCACAATCCTCTGCAGAGCACCTCTCTTTTCTAGGTCATATTATCAGCTTCTCTGTGTGTCATGCTGCGACAATGGTAGGAGGCCTTTGGCCTAAGGTGACTTAAGTCCAAGTTCCTGAAGAGAAGTTTTGACATGAAATAAAAACCCACAAAGATTCCAGAATGGAGGGTTGGACCTTTTCTGTAGAGTAGAATTTATTCCTTCTGACACTCTTTATTATTATTGTTTTTTCTTTCTTTTCATTCACTGTCTTTCCTTGTTGTTCGTGTGGTTGATAGATGCATGTAAGTTATCTTTCCATCGGAAAGTGTACCAGCTCATACCCTTGTAAGACCCAATGAGGACCAGAAAACTCAGAACATGCATTTATCACTCAGGCCAACTCTTTTGTTCACTTGAACAAAGCAGTGATTTTATTACCACAGTTATTGTGTGAAAAGTATAAACTGTTCAAAAATGAACAAAAAATAAGCCACTCGTCTTGTTTCTTAAATCAAGTGAAGGCATTAAAAATGTAGGATCAAATTTGAATTATCTCATTTTTACATGGTAACAGTATGTGGGAATTTTTGAGGAAAATTCCAACTTCTTATTATTGTTCCTCATTTGGTTTGGTTTAGTTTTGCCTGAAGTGAAGTACTAAGTGCATAGTCACCAAGTTGCCTGGGAATTTGGTATCCAGGCTCGAACCTACTTTCTTGGGAGATCAGGTATGTTTTCATGAGTATCCATGGTTGCAGTTATGTTTGAAGCACTGACCTTTTAGAGGAAATTTTCTTCTTTTCTCCAGTGACAATCAGCACAGCATGGAGAGATTTTTAATTAGCAGTCTTACCCTAGTATTATTCTAGGAACTTCAAAAACTGAATTATGTTCTGGAGATCTGGTCACTTTTAAGAGCAGTATAACCTTTACAAATTGCCTCATGGTCTTATTTTTCCTGATGCTTTTCTAAGTCATGTAATACTCACAATGAAGATAACTAAAACTGTTATTTCCTTGGTGCAATGCCACCCACAGCATTCTGGACACTGCCATTAATTTAAATTCTTTAGGGGCTCATTCGTATGTGCTGGTGCTCAGTCTCTTGGACTATATGTCAGCATCTGTCATTTCCTCCTCTTTGGCTCCTGGCAGGCATTGTACCATAGAGCCACTGAGGCCTACTCACTGTAGAGATTTCCTCTACCATTCCAAGGTCAATAGCATGCCATGCATTTTAAGCAATAAAGAATCACCACACTTACCTAGGGCAAAATACACAAGTATTTCTTCCAAAATCGTGGAGCAAGTTTACCAGGCCCAAGACTTGAGCTTTCAGTTGTTTGTAGAAGCTTCAGTGATTATTTTATTTTATTAATAGAAGTATGTTCTGGGATAGCACCATGTTCTTGGAATCCTGGTGGGGGTCTGAAGTTCTGTAGGCTGACCAGACATGCCATTTTAAAGGAGACAGAAAACAATGGTACTGTCCCATTTCAAATGGTACGTCTGGCCAGCCTGTAAGAGTAATGCACAGTATGTGTCCAGGTCAATGACAAGTGCCTTTCCTTTTCCATAGTTGACTGATCTTTGCACCAAATACATGTTCTACTTCTTTCTTTAGGAAGTGATTCTTATCAAGAGATTTCTAAGTTCCTCACACACACAGGTCCAGAGTGAATCCACTATGAGAACCCTCTTAGTGAGTCTGGATCCATCTGATTTACAAAATATACAAATCAGAGTGTCTGTCTCTGGAAATCCCACTGCACTCTCAATTCTGTTATGAGACTACTAATTTTGTATGCTAATTTATACTCTGTTTGATCTCATTCTACTCAAAAGATCAAGACCTATTTAAGCTAATTACTTAAACAGTGTATTTATTTTGAAATTGTCAAGGACATTTCAGTTGAAATAAATCTTTATTGAAAACTGCAGAAAAGTCACTGGGTAAGAGATTCAAAGGAATGTTTTGTCCTTTTGATAGTATATTTAGTTCCCATTAATTTTCAGGGTGGTTATACATACTTTTAAAGAGAGCTTACCGCACTTTTGAAGTTGCTTGTTATTAGCCTCAAGACTTTCTAAGCTCTTATGTATAGAAAAGTATTATTCTTTACAAAGCTGCAAATCTTTATGTACAAATAGTACTCGTTTTCTGTTTGGAACGAGTGCTGATTGATGTACTGGGAGCTGTAGGATGGAAATTAGTGCAGGAGCCTCTACATATGTCCTTCTTGATATATTAATAGGATGGGAGAACTGTCTTACACAGTCCTCTGATTCTTTGAAGTGTATGTAGATCTCTAAGTCACAGCACTTAAAGTCCCCTTCCGTTATAATGAATTGTTTCATTATTGACTTTCATTTTGTTCCACTACACTCCATATTCCCATTTAGTTGAATATACTTGAGAAGTAATCATTTGGGGATTCAAGACTGAATGAATGTTTGAAGGGTAAGAAATCTGGACAAGGGTATTATCCTATAGTTAAAATAATGTCTTATCTCAGTTTTACACATACAATAGAGAAGTGTCATGTTTCTTAATTCCCAATCCTCCTTCAAAGAAAAGAGAATCAGAAGTTCTTAAACAGACCTTTAGAAAATGTTACATAAAATTAGAGAGGCGAAGAACATTTACATTATATTATAAAATTTTGTCTACCACAAAAAAGAGAGTATATCTCTTCTGACTTATGTAAGATTATTATGCATACTTGGTATATATTTATCCACAGGTTAGTTATGCCTATGTGCAGAATTTAAATTTTCAAATACAATAATCTATAATAACTCGGGAAAATCTCTATTTACCCCTAACACCCAAAAGCATAATGGAAAGAAGAAACGAAGAAAATATAGGCAAAAGGAAAAGAAATAAGGCAAATTGCCCCTAATACCACCATCATCAAGGTACTCTCCCAAAGCAATGACATTTATTTAATAGAAAATTGTTAATAATTTTTATTATATAGCTAAAATTAACAATTACACTTTATCAGTCTTCTTAATGTGTTATTACACTGTGCAAAATGACTGATCAGATTTTAAATTGAGAGCGATTTCTGAATACAGTATGTGAAGTCTTGGGTGATGACAGAAAGATATCATGATTCAACTTTCTGATGGGTCGAGGAACCCAAGGGAAAAGACATATATTCTACAACAGTAAATCCAAGACATTTTTGCTCAATTCACATAATGTCTGATCATACCTAATATTGTAAATGTACTTCTATACCAGTAATATGTTTCTCTTGAGTTTCCTTATAAATTCTACTACTTTTCATAGGAAACCAAGGTGTATATAAATTTAGAATACCAAACCAGTGAAACCTATTCAAAAATGTGTTTTGTTATTATAGTTTGCTTATGAGATTGGAACCTTGTATTTATTACTGACTTGTCAATTACCATAGTTAGAAAGTGAATGCATGAATTAAATTTCTTTGGCTTTGGCTTTGCTAGTATTGTTGATATACAAATTGGTACATCAGTAGTAAATTTTGAAATCTCCTGTATTATCTAGAAAATCTTGTGTATCCAAGATTAAATACAGGTATTAAAAGAATAGTAACATTAAACACAATATTTAAAAATGAACATCAAAAATAAGAAAAATTAATAAGAAACATCATTAATCATAAATGCTTTTTGGAGGCCAGGGACATAAAAATTATCACTAAATGTACTAAATCCAGAAGGTGGCACTGTTGTACTATACTTTGCAAACTTCTTGGCATTTATATTTTTCTTTTTATATACACACATTTAAATGTATGTATTCGTATTTACAAGTATAAACACATAAAACTGCATGGAATTATATAGTGAATACTTATTCACATGGCAATATTGTAATACAATTTTTATCTTCATCAATTTAATATTTCCTGGTGTATGTAGCTAATGACAGATTTCAGTAATTTAGAACATTTACTTTGATATATCAAATAATAGTTTTGTTGTAAAGTTAGTGCATGAATCCAATTTTGTATAATTATTTTATAACATTAACTACACATTACAGCATTAAAGCAAAATCATTTTGTTATAGAGAACTCATATTAAACATTAAAAGAAAATCTCATGCATATACACCAATTGTTTTTACGGTTTCAGTTGAATTGTTATTTGCAGTGGAGCGTATCAGGTAAGTTATTATAGAAAGTTAATCACAATGACTTAAATTCATTATTTAATTTATTTAAATACAAAGTTAAACATATGTGATAAAATTCAATTCTAGATTAAGGAAAAAGTAATGTGAATATGCCCACGACGTAAGACTTTAATAACCAGATAATTAAATCCTAGTTAAAGAAACCTCACAGAGAAATAATACTTCTAGCAAATGCGCAACATTACATGAGAAACAGAGCCTAAAGCAGAAAAACATAAAACAGCTGCAGACAAATAAATGTGTGGTTTAAAAAATTAAGATTCAGGGGGAAAATGCAGAAAGAAATTTCAAAATGAAATGTAAAAATGTAAATGAAATATGAAAAGTCACCATCCTACAGATATGAAAACACTTCATTTGTAGCAAAGTAAAATCCTTTATCCCCTCTAAGTTATACAGCCTAGTTCATTCATTCATCAATTTTCTCCATCCGTCTCTTTCTACTTATACGAGACAACACGATACACTTCATGGGGCTTCAATGTAGAACCTGGCTTGATGCGCACACTCTTGCTGGCCTCATACCAGTGAAGTGACCTTGAGCAAGTGACAACCTGTCTGAGAAACCTGCTGCCCTCAAAGAAATAAGGGCAATGTGACTCAGCTTACTGAGCTGTGGCAACAGATTCATACTTAATTAAGGTGACTGTCTTTTATTTTCTTTCCAGTTTTGCTCTTGAGCTAGGGTTTACAACGCTAGGTGGGAAATGCAGAAACAAGTGCACATTCCTGCTTTTGTGATTTTTTTTTAAACCTGAATACACTAAGGGAGTCTAATAAGTGACTCATGTTTTATTTTTCTGAAGAAAACATGCAAATTTGTGCTTATTGTAAATTCTATTTTTTGAATTGATTTTTCACAAAAAGTAGGGATGTTTTTCTTTCTGTGCATAAACAATTAGAACTGTGTCATTTTTCTTCTTGCTAACTTGCTAAAGAAATCTGACGTAATTTACATTTGTATTCCTATGAAAAATATTTCAGATTGGATTGACAGTATGCTTTATGGCCTGAAAGCCTTCCTAGAAGCTTGATGATTTCATTTGTAATTTATTTTTTGTAAGATATAAATGTATGTTCATACTGCTCTAAATGAGTATAAGTGAAAGATTTCAAAAGCTGAATTAGATGTAAATCCTCCCAATCTACAAATAACACCATTGTTCTAGATAGGTTTCCAGCACAACTGATTAACCTAATAAATTCCTCAGGACAAAAACACGATGAAAGAAGGAATGGGAGAACTGTGGGCCACAGAGATTCACAGATAACCCTAAACTTCCAGTCCCTACAATTTCTCTGAGAACTGAAAAAATGAAGTTAAACATAACACCCGGTTCTGTTAAAGTAGCATAGATATTTTAAATTGTTTTCGAATAAACTGAATTGTGTTACTTTGAAGTTTAATGCTAATTCTAACTTTAGCAATTATCTCAAGCAGAACTACATGAGAATTATATACATTTGATTAGTAATATTTTGCATATAAATATATGTGAGATACTATTATGAAGTAATTCAAAATCAGAATTTTGAAAATTACTTGATGGTACAGAGAAATACTTGTGATAATCTTTTAGCTATCATTTCACAAATATCTAGTACGCATTCTGATGGGCTGCATCCCCTATTGAGCTGCGGGTTTGGTGTCCTGCACAGACCTGACACTCAGGATTGTGAAGGACAAAACAAAACATCCTCGCCTTCGGAAATTTTTCCTTTCTACATGCAGAATAAAAAGACACATAATTCCATCTGTATAATCAACATATTGGTGGGGTGAATTTAGGTGGTTTTAATACTTTTATTCACAAATATTTCCATGTCTCAACAGTAAGTCATCTATGATTTGATACATAGAAGAAAATACATAAACATACTTACACACATAACCTATCTTGTGCACACATTTCACACATGCACACACATACAAAAAGAACTGCTATTATACTTGAAGCCATAGAAGCCATCAGAGTTCTGACCCAAGTCAGGAAAGGAAATAATCCTCCTACATCAACTGTAGGGTAGGCTATATGATCAAAAACCACAAGAACATCAAAGAAGTAGATATAAGCCCTACTAAAAAATTGCTCTACTGATGTTATTCTAATGGTAGCAAACAAAAAAATTTAATCCAGTGACCCTTAACTTATGCAGTCTCATTGCTTTTTATTTGATTCATCTCTCTTTATGATAACGTTCTCCCTGAATCAGCTCTGATAAATTCTTTAATGTACTCTCATTTCCTTCTCCATTATAGTCTCTCCTAAATCAGGACCTAAATAACATTTTGATTTCCAGTTTGAATGAATACAGAGACAATTCCACATCACCTCTTTCAATAAATAATGTCATATATGCAACATTAGTATGGCAGAGGATTTTTGTAATAGAACAAGGGGGCACAAATGAACACAAAGCAGTGCTTATTTTAGTTTATGTTGCTAGGTTACATTCTTTAAAATTAATTTGCGAATGCCATGATTCCCGCTTATTGTGAATGCTACTTGTTCAGTTAATTTTTCTCTTAAACTTTATCTTTAAACCTTATTTCCTACCTTGAACTGTGCCTACCATATTACTTTCAGAATAACACACAAGTAACTTAGAAAAATATTTAACCCAACTTCCAATGCAGTTTTCTTATACAAATTTCAAAACAGTTATTTAGCAACAATTTTTGATGTGCTCTAAGTGTTAGGATGTCACACCTGTGCCCATCTGAGTCAGAGATTTACAAAAAAAAAAAAGAAAGAAAGAAAAAAGAAAAAAATCAGAGTATCACCAGTTCAGAACCTTAGATCTGCATTTGGATATTGCTTACTACTTTTTAACTACTGAGGTATGACTGGCATGTGAAATGCTCTACATATTTAATGCATACAACTCACTGAATTTGGGAATAAGTGTGCACCAGTGAAACCATCCCTATCATCCAAGCCTTAAGACATATTCATAACCTTCCAAAGTTACCTCCCACTCCCTTTATTATTTCTTTGTATATGTGGTAAAAACACTTAAGATCTACCCTCTTAGAAAAGTTTAAATACATAATACAGTATTCTTTGTTATAGGCACTGTGCTGTTGAGTAGATACCCACAATTTATTTACCTTCTCAAGTGAAACTTGGTAACCTTTGACTGTCACCTCCCATTCCTCCCTCTCCCCAGCCCCTGGTCATCACCACTCCTCACTTCTGAGTTTTACTATTTTGGATTACACATATGAGTGACATCATACAGTATTTTTCTTCCTATGTTTGATTTATTTCACTTAGTACAATGTCCTCTAAGTCCATTCACGTTGTCACAAATGACAGGGTTTTATTTTTTAAGAATGAATAGTAAGTCTGTTGTGTGTACATACCACTTATTCTTTTATTTAAGATTACAAGTTATTTTTGTTTTATTCTTTATAAAATATTCTTAGGTCTTTTCAAATTTTTCATAATGAGCATATATTACTTAATGATTAGAGAAAATATTCATTTAAAGTACATTTAATTGCATGGCACAAAAGACCCTGGAAAGACTTTATTCCAGCTACTCTCTTAATTTCATATTTAGGCTTTTTCCATGTCTTGGTTATTGTGAATAATGATACAAGGAAACTGCTTAACATTTTTATTGAGACGTGATTTTTACTGTCTTTTCTATCTAGATGATGGTTAATAATAGTATACTATTGAAATACTACTCATGTGATATTTGAAACACCATATCTTCTCACTTGGAGAAGAACTATCTCATAGTTCCTTGGACCAGATATTGCTATCTATTGTACTGGTACATTGCATAATCCATAAATTCTTGCCGTTACTATTATCTGTTTTTATTATTACTCATACATTGATCACCTGCTCTGGAAGAGGCTCTGCTGCTACTGATAGATGCCTATTCATGATCCTAATGGAAATTACTAGCTCATACTCACTGAGTACTTTGCATATGCAAAGAGCATTTTATTAATTATAACAATTAATCCTCAGAGCATCTTTATGAAATAGACACTATTTGTATCTCCCTTTTATAGAACAGAAAGTTTAGACCAAGTAACTGTTAAAGGTCAAGAGACGGTACTTTGTTGAGCCAGGATTAAAATATTCTATCTTAAACCCTGCATGCTACAAGCCAATGGGAATGCCAGGGAACTTAATTGCTGAGCTAAAGGACATTATTATCGTGTCCTATTCCTTTTACAAATCAATAAAATGGAGCTCAATGAATTTGTATCTTTTCCATAGTCACAAATTCAAAGGCAGAATTGAAACACTATTCCAGTCTCTTTACTTAGTGTTTTATATTTGGCATGACTTTTTAAAATAACCTAGTACCAATTTAGAAACAGAATCTCATTCCTTTCCTTCCTGTCAGTACATATCCACAACTTATCTGCTTAGTATATCCTGAATGGCTTTTTTTTTTGGAAAAAATAAATATAGCTATGATTCAAGAGACATTTTCCAAAATCTTGTAATCTGATATTGTGGGACCCTGAATGCATTTATCTGTATGACAATGATTTCTTCATTTATACAAAATAAGAATGCTGAATTGAATATAATGAACTATATTATTTTGCACCTCTTAAAACCCATAACATATACTGCTATTTTTCATTCTCCTAATTGTACCCTTGGATATTGTTGAACTGTCAGTTACCATTGAAAATAATATTTTACATCTATACAACTGAAGGGCTCATTCAAATTAACATGTTTGTTCCTTATAATTAATCTGCAGATGGTGTTATTTCTTTTAAAATTCTATGTACAGTGGAGAAAGCAGAGATTCAAGAGGTTAATTTCAACAGTACCTATCTAGGAAGTAGTAAAATGGAAATTCAATCACAGTTCTTCCAATTCAAAGTCCATTAAATAGTCTGCTAAATTCAGAGGTCTTTTGAATAAAGCATAGTTTTATGACCTATGATGTGACTAATGAGAAATCAGAAGCATAAAATGAAGAAAAACTGAAAAGATCAGAATATGCAATAAATATAGGAAAGAAATTAAAATGACTCCTTATGAAAAGACTTGGAATTGCTCAGAAATAAGCAGAAGTTAACATTTCCTAACGATCCTGAGGTATTCGGGCACTTAACTTCAAGGGACAAGTGATGGACTTCAGAATTTGAAAAGTGACTGGTGAAATCTAGTAATTTGAGTTTTTAGCATTATTCCTTTCAAGGTGATTACTTCATAACTTTTAATATAACTTTAATTCTTTCTCTTCATTTATCAGTTATTACCTTTGCCCTAGGTTGGATTTTAATTACATTCTTTTTCTTTGTCATTAGATGCAATGTGCTAGGTCATGCTGCCACTTCAAAAATCAGTTGATGATACAGCTTGATGAGCTTAATAAAATTAAATGATGATTTTGTATGAAATTATCTTTATATCATTACTTCAGTTCAAAATATTTTATAGTTTCTTGTTACACCTTATATATTTAGGATATAAAAATCAACATGTACGAGTGTGAATATGTAACAACACTTTGACTGTCATAATGTCATTCTGCTAAGACAGGTTTTTACTGTGAAGATATTACTAAAAAATAAAAATTTTGTCATTGCTTCTCAATGCTATTGAGAAATTCTTTTACCCTAGTGATAGACAATTTCATTCAAAGACAATATATACTCTCTTGCAACTTTTTCTTATGAAAGTTTTGAATATCCAGTTATGAGGTAAATCGTTTCATACATATGTACATATGTAATAGTATTTAGGGATTTATCCTTTAGAATTCTGATGCATTGTATGGATGGATGAATGGATGGATTTTTCAGTACATGAGGGCTGTAATCTGAAAGAATCCAGCCATGTAATATGAAAAATAGAGGCATTTATGGCTGGATTTTTTCCAGACAGCCCTCGTACTAAAGTGTTGTAAAATTATCACAAGGTGACATAAAAGTGGGAAGTGTATTTTCCCATGTCATTAACCACGTAGGTGGTAGAAAACATGGGGAAAAGCATGGTGTAAGACAGTAGGCCAGGCTCCTGAACCAAAATATCTGAATTTACTTCTCAATTTTCGTACGTGAATCATAATGAAATGATAAAATTCACTACTTACTGAGAAATTGGGATTACTTTGCAGATTAAGAGATACTTGGTGGACCTAATTCAACATAAATTCTCATATATGTAGAAAAACTGTTCACCGTAGTTTCTGGCAAAAAGTAATCATAGCAGCACTTTAATTTTTAACCTATTTTTCCAAGCTGAGGTGCATGCATATATAACAAGCCAAACTTGGCTGTGATCCTTCAAGCATTTTTCCTGATTTTGTCTCTGCTTCCTCTCTCCATAGTCTACCTTATGGTCTTGGAATGTAGCCAGAACATATTATCTTGAGGTCAATAACACAGTTTCTGTCTTTCATAATCGGTGAGAGAAACCAAAGGAGTGAGGACTATGAAAATCTAACAATACACCATCTATAGGTCCTTAAATAGCAAAGCCTTGAAAGGAGCATGGTACGTGAACACTACTCGTCAGTTTAGGCCCAAACCTAAGTATTCACAGTCACCAAAGCTGGTGTGAAGAAACTGCCTTTACTTTGCAACTTTCATGTCCTTTTTTGGCAATTCTTTTCCAGGTTGGAGACAGTCTGCTGGTTCTCTTAGAGTGGGAGATAAATTCTCAGTGGGAGCCAGTCCTCTGTCTTGTACCTAGATAATAATACTCATAATGTCACTGATGAGCATTGTAAGAGGTTGGTTTTTGTCGTTTTGTTGTTGTTGACAGCTCTGGGTCAGCTCTTCCAATGACCGTGAATTTATCCTGAGCCAGAACAGCTGCAGAAAACTTCATTATGGGTAGGTAGATAAAGTGCAACACCATCATTCATTTTTTAATTTAGGCTCTGCTTGAAGTGTTAGAGGTTGTAATCAATTACATTAACACATGATGCAATTTGACTCATTTGAGCAATTTCTATCAGGATTCCATCCTTATCATAGTGCTGAGACTGCTGTATTGAAAGTAAATAATGACCTTTTGACTGCCACAAGGGATCTTGTCTTTTGTGATTTTGTTGGACCTTTTGGCAGCATTTAATGAAGTTAATAACGACATTTTATTCGCTGGTTTATAGATTTTTGGTGGAATTTCTTAAATATAAATGAAACCAATTCAAAGTGTTATCTCCTAGTGATCGGTGTAAATGTCTGTTCGGTAAGGTTATTTGATCTCTGCTATAGGATCCTACAAGACTGAGTGACATTTTTTTCTGCTTTTCAGTTTATGTTTTGTGGAAATTCAATCCTTTATAAATGGGTGTTAGATAGTTTTCTGACCTTATATGACGCCATGGACAATTTTTACCATCTCATGTTGAAAAATTGGAGAAGGGTGTTTATGCTTGAAATACACTGTGATGTTGGCCAGTGGTTACACTCTATTACCGGTATATCTGTTTACACAATAGCCTCACTTCCTGCTCTTGTGTAAACAGATATACCAGTTATAGAGTGTATTAGAGGGGCATGAGCTTACACACCACATACTTGTATACACACATAGATATCAATACAAACAAAATATATTAGTAGGCTAGGAAATACAAAATAAAGTAGTTTTCTCAAAATCAAGTCATTTTCAGAGAACTCCGAGAGGTGAAAGTTACCTGACCAGCAAGCAATAGAGTAGCGCTTGACATTATCTAAGACTTTAGTTACCTGAGGAGCCTAACGATAAAGTTGTTGGAGTTGTAAATACACAGAAAGCGGCTGAAAGCTTCTGGATAGCACTGTTAAGAGGCACAGCTAAAATACTGTATGCTGCACAAGTATCAAGAGTATAAAATGGAGACGTCTCATGACTGAAATAGCTACTTTTGTTCTTGGTATAGTTGATGTAGCTGCAAATATTATTTATAAACTTCATAGACTACTCTGAACCAGAACACACTCTTAATAAAAAAATACAGTGGCAATCCCAGACCTCTCTCTACATAACTCAGACATCATGATTATTTCTATGCTCAGCTTCTAATTGTGTATCTGATTGGGCAATGCAGTCTGATTTGTTATTGCCGTTTCTGAGAGGATTGTCTAAGAAATATGCTTTTGCTTATTTTTGTACACCTCTCCTGGAAATAAAGGGGGTGTGTATTTTGTAAGAGCATGAAATTAGATACTGAAATTGATTCATGAGGAATTATTTTAAATTGGATTTTAAATGAGTTTGGAAGTTTAGGCTAAGAAGAATCCTTGTCAGTCAGTTCTTTTAGTTATACAAGCACTAATATAAACTACTGCACATTCTGACATATTACATACTACATATCATACCAAGCCTTAATTTATTTTTTGATAAGTAATTCTGGAGTTTATCATTTTCAGAACATAATTTTCCTTATGTTTATTTTATACACATCTCTTTCTGACAGTAAACTTTTTGTGTTTATTATTGACATGATCCTGTTGCCCAAACAATAACCAAGCACTTTACTTTCTGGTTGTCTGTCACTACAATTCCCTAAACCCAAAGAGTGTTTAAACCAACCTTCTGCCTTTTCTAATCTTCCTTCTGAATGTGATCAGACAAAAATCACAGGATCATGATCTGTACACTCATAAGAATTCTCAGTTTTATACAGCAGTCATTTTAGGTCTTTTAATCACAACACTCCCTGATTCTATTTTTTTTTTTTCTTTTTGGTATGTGGGTAGCTCCCTGACCAGGAATCGAACCCAGGCTGCAGCACCGACAGCGCCCGCGCTGAAGCCTTAAGCCACTACACCACCAGGGAACTCCTCCCACTCCCTGATTCTTAAAGTCCTCACTTCATAGACCCCTTCTCACAATAGACGGTTTTGCTTCATGATTCCCAAAGTAATAGATTTCATGAGATGCAAACTCTATCAACATCATACCCTCATCACCTAGAAAACTGTCGGCGGTGTACCGCACCTCCCTCTTAACCTGCCATCTAAGATGGTTTTGTTTTCCTGGAGGAGGCTAATTTCCCATTTCTTTTCCATCTGGAAGCCGTATTTTGCTGCCTATTTGGGCCTTGTTCCATCAGTTGTCTTCTCTTCCTTGTTTTTTTATTTGCCATATTTTACCTCTCTTATTACACTTCCTTTCTTGACCATGCTCCCTACATTAAAAAAATAAAATTAAAAAATGGATATAAGAAGCTAATCATAAAGCTGCCATCTTATCATCACCTATCTTGTGTAGCTAGTGAAGCTTCCCCTTCTCCAAATAATGCTGTAAGTTCTTAAAAGAGTAGTCTACCGTGTTCCTTAGTCTCCAATTTTATATTTATTCTTGAGCACTTCGCCTACCATTCCACTTATCTCATCCTCTCCAGTGATACCACAGATGCCTTATTTCCGGTTTCAACGGCTGTTGTCATTGCTTTTTACTGGATGTCTATGGAGTATTTGATCATTCACCTCTTTCTCGTTTCCCTGACAAAATTATGGGTCTTTTCTCTAACTTCTCTATGTGTTTATTGTCAGAGTCCGTTCTTGGATCCTCACCTCAGTCTGGCTCCTTAAATGTTAGGGCTTCCTGGGTTCTTTCACTGACCTGCCTCATCTATATTCTGTGTTACTTAGCCATACCCATGGCTTTTCACCCAGGCCTAATGGTTAATAATCCATAAATCGCTCTTTCCAACTACTGCTTTCTCCTGAAATGCAGACTAGCGTTTTTAATTGCATGCTGATTGTCTGCACTTTGATTTATTTGACTCATCCAAAACTTCACTATCAGTTGTGGCTGCCCACGCAACCACCACTTGAAGGGACCATCTATCATTCACTCAGCTTAGTAAGAGAGGCTCATAATTCATCTGCAAAGAGGGAGAACTTGAGCATATCATGGAAAAATGAGTGGTCTTGGGCAGGAATAAGAAACATACAGAACTAAGAATTAAAATGATTTGTTGGAAAAAGCAAAATGACAAGCTGTTACATATTTTGACTGCCTATCAAATAAAAATAAAATTAATTTGTTTTCGGATGTCAAATGAATGCAAAAGGGTCCATTTTGATTTTTTTACTATGCGTAATTAATACACTGTTACTATATCCATATGTTAAAATCCTTCATCTTTCAATTCCAATTCATCTTAGACTTAAAGCCTCATTTGATTTCATTTTAGTCCCATGAAATAGTATTATCTGTTATTTCTCATGATAATGAACTTAAATATTTTAAAGTGTAACTGACTTTTCTTATTATTAAGAATAGCAAATGCTCATTATAGAAAATTAGGGAAATACAAACAATAAGAAGAAAAGAAATCACATATAATTTCTTCACACTGAAGTATTCACTGGTAACAATTAATGTTATTTCCTTTCAGCCTTTAGAAAAAATTTTAAATCAATAGATAAAATGTTTTTGAGGACATTTGCACTTCCATAGAAGCTTTCAGCTTAATTTTATAAGCAGTAAATCTTAGTTTTAAAAATTTGGTAGAAAGAGGTAATTCTATTGACAATTATGTGTTACATAAGTAAGTAATGTAACACCTTTTTTTGGAAATTGTGAATAAGAGGAAGCTGGAACACTTCACTCAAGTCTATAAAAGATTTGCCATTGTAAAGTTCCTAGTAATTAAAATTATCTTCACAAAACTTTACTAATATTTTAATGTGGTCTATTCTAAAACCTTGAGGGAATTAGACCAGATAAAATATTAACAGCTTCAAATATAATTTTAAACAGTACTTACGTAATATCACTTCATTTTATTTTGGAATAAAAGTCTATTAATCCTATGAAATTTCTAAATTTACACCTTTTTGAGATTTTTATATTCAAATTCTGATTAAATAGTGTTCATCACTGGTACAGTTGTTGAAGTTAAAGAATTTATCAGTACTCTTTTCACATCTTGGAAACTTAATGCTCTAAATTCTCTTAAATTCTTTAATATGTAAACTCAATTATTGTCTACACACAAATAGAATCAGAATTTATTTGGCTCAGTGTTTTTACTTTCAAATCTTTTGAAAAACCCTAGGTTTATGTTTGCTTTTATTATTTCTTACTACGTTGGGCAAGCTATTTCAAGCCTTTGAAATTTATTATACTTAATGTAAAATGAAAAACTTTATTTAATGCAATAAAATGCAATTAAAGAGTATAAAAATCCATCACTAAGCTAATACATATTATAAGTAGAAATGTATTAATATAATTTTATTTTATTTTTAAAGCATCCATTACAATCAGGCTTTTTCAAACCCTAAAGAAGTAACTAGCAAGTTTTAAAGCTCTATGAGAGGTGGAGTCTTTAGAAGCAAATACTGTGGGTGCTGGAGATAACTAAACACCAGGGGTGGGCTTGGGGTCATAATGAGATACCGGTAATGTCTGTTCTTCTTTTATATGGATGTGATACAGAGTCACGTGAAGGTACTAAAGACTTAAGTTAAAGGATCCTTGGAGCCTGCAAAACCACTCTACTAAAGCTACATTCTTGAAAGTATTAATACCTGCAACCCTATCTACTAAGTTTCCTTCTTTTGTGACAGTTTTTCCTATCAGTTTCTCTGCGGTGCCTTCCCCTAGATCACTCTGAAATGAAGGGAACCTTTATTTTCTCAGTCTTTACTGGATCTCCTATCTTTGTGTTATTCCAAAATAATACGTCTGCTCTGTCTTCAAATAAACATTAACATTTCTAAACCTGAATATTCATTCCATTTTGTTTAATAATGTACTTGAAATATTAATAAATTCTAATTACTTCAACATAACTACTCAGAAATTAAAATATATGTTAGTTTCTAACATATACATTATATGTATTTATATCAATCTATTAAGAGACATTTTTATGATCGAGACTTCCACCATGTATTTGTTTCTTTGCATATATTTTGACAGCACTTTTTTATCCTGGAAGGTGGACCTGTCTACAAAATTCCAACTTGACTTTGAAGAGACCAGATATGGGGAATAATTGGTAAATATAAGAATTAATAAAATAACACTTGAACAATGGAATAAAAGAACGCTATATTTAGAGATTCTACTTATTTTCCAGAAAAAAATCAAGTAACATAGTTTAGAAAGATTAATCAATAATTAAAAACAAGCTATCTCTTTAGAATTGACCTGTGTTCTTGCGAAAATTAAACATTCACTCTCCTAAAATAAACTATGTTGGGATGAGGAACATACAATTCTTGCCATATAATAACCTCTCTTTTTCTCCTTGTTCTCTTCTAATGCATTTCAAAGCATTACAGTAGCCTATCTTTCCATATTCCTTTTTTCTTTCAAATAATATCAATCTATTTTTTTTTTCATTGCAATGTAACAGCTTTCCTAAACCACTCATTTGGCCCAGCATAGGCTGATTTTTATTATCAGTTTCTTATATTGCATTTTGTTTAATCTTACTTGTTTATAGGTAACAAGTATATCTTATATGTTTGGTAACTAAGAGATGTAGATGCTTTTACATTGTAAACTAAATACCAAAGGAAAGAGTACAGTAATGCATGGGAAATGTATATTTACCTAATGCCAATTTTATAAGCCAGGTGGAATTTTATTTATCTTGTAATAATGCAATTATGTTTCTTTGTTTACATTTAAAAAGCACATATCATTATATAGAATCAAATTCTATTTTACCAAAGACACATGTAGTTACACGTAATATTTATAATTTAGTTGACATGAATATGATAGATTATATTGGTTTTACAATGTAATTCAATTATGCAACCATGTTTGTAAAGCTATGAGTATTTTGGAAGTGAGTTTCAATTTAACATCAAAGCAAACAAGTGGCTAGTTCATAGAGTGAAACATCTCTAATTAACACCAAGAACCAGTGAAATAATACAGGTGACTATGACCAAGAAGCTCTCACAGAACCTCCTATTGGCAGAAGATATTGAAAAAGCCAACTAATTCACACTTTGGCCATGAGAAGTAAAAAATCTTTGTCACAAAAAGTAACCTTATGTTTTCCTAAAATATATGTTTCTCTTTGTAACAATATCCCACAGCATCATGTATTTATGTTAGATTAAGAGAGTTTAAGTAAGCATATAAGTAGAACATGTCATCATTTAAATTCAATTTTCCAAAAATCTTTATATAGTGTTATATTATTTCTGTTGTTTACTTTTTATTTCAACACACTTAATATGCTGAGTTGGTTTAATTGTATTTTATAATACACCCTTTGGTGCCTTGTTTTACAAGCTGAGGACTTAAAATAGGTGCCTGCAATTACGAAGTCAATATCCTAACATGGCATGCATTAACTGGTCTTCACATTATATCATCAATACGTAATTTTTAAACAAACCTGTAGCAATAATAAAAATATCCTTAATGAATTATAGTCTACAGAAGATTTGTCCATTTTGTGTTTTATGCACTTTAAATGAAAAGTACTAAAGAAATTCATTTTAATGCATAAATACTTCTAAAAAACAAAAGCAATAAACAGACAGAGTAATACTGCCAAAATTATTTGAAAGATTTAGGGTTAACTCATGAAATTGAAATTGAAATTTTCTTTTGAAAAATTATAATAATGATGAAATCTCAAAGTACAATTTAACCACAAAGATTGTTTGTTACTGCATAGGTCAATAAAAGTTCATGTTAGTCTTACTTAAGGAAAATTATGTATTATTTATACCTCAAAAATATGTTTAATATGTGTTTGAATAAGCACAGAGATACTACACATATTAGAAAATAAGTATGCATCATTATTATTTACATCTATGGGGCTTTCTGCCATCACAAAATTCCCCAGAAGATGTCAATGCAAGGCTGTAACAAAGTACATTCCAAATGAAAAACTAAACTAAATTAATGAAAATCTATGGGGACATCAAGGGTATAGTTCCAGCAGTATCAGTACCAAATGACATGATCTCAGTGAATGTGGAAAAACTTTGTTAGGTCAAAATAAAAAAAAAATGTTAAAGTTACTTATGTATTAAAAGATATATTGCTAAAAATTAACCTCACCATATAATTGGAAAATACACACTACACAAAGGTGTTTTAAAATGAATCTACCAGTAATTTGTCTTAAAAATATACCAATCACTTTTAAATTGTCAAAATAAAATAATTTCTGTGAAAATTATTTTTTAAAAAGATTATTGAATATACCATATTTTGGCGTGTATAATGTGCACCCACATTTTTGGCCCAAACTGTTAGGGAAGTAAAACTTTAATTTTAATTTTTAATTCATATTTTTAAATTTTTATATTTAGCTATTTGTTTTTTATATTATAAAGAAATTTTAACCATTGTTTTTCAACATATTATGGTGCATGAAATTTTTGTAAAACTTTTAATTCATAAGCATAAATAAAAGAATGAAAAACATTTATATAGCACTGTGGAATTGTATGCCTGAAACCTATGTAATCCTTGCTAACAGATGTCACCCCAATAAGTCTAACAATAAAAATGAATTAAAAAAAAAAAAAAAAAACATTTATATAGATAGGGAATTAGTACTACCCATGTATAATGCACATCCTTATTTTTCCCTCACAAAAACATGTGCATTATACATTGCAAAATATGCTAATTTCTATGTTTGAGAGTAAAAAAATTTTGAAAATATTTTTTTAAGAACCTGAAGCTTCACTTTATCAGAGAGAAACACAGTGGAGCAATTTGTCAATTTATATGTAGTAGTGACCTCATAAGGCCATTTCTGTAGAGATCTGGTACTAGAGAGATCTTTATGTTCATTCAGTTCTTGTTCACTCCTGCGCTTCCAAAATCTTTTCCAGACTATACTAACCTATTTACCAAATTATAAATTAATGACAGAAATAATGCAACTCCAGAATATTATTTATAAAAACCACACTGTAAACTTACCAGTCAATGACAAGTTTGAAGGAAGAAGTTACCCTAAAACATAAGCAAGAGAAAGAATATTAGAAAGATATATATTTCTCTCAGATACACACTTTAGGAAAATCTCCAAATAGGCTTATAACTCTTTAAATAAAACCAAGACTATTATACACACACACACACACACACACACACGTGTTATTTACAGTCCTCTGTAAATGGTTTACTTTACAAGTTGCGTGTGTATATATAGCAAGAAAATATGTTCAATAAACAGAAATTTGTTACTCAATAACTCATTTTTAAAGTCCTAGTTAAGTGTGAGATTGAGTTTACATTTCTGAGTTATAGATACAGCTACAGAAGTGCCAAAATGAGCTCACGTAGTGTGAAGCACATGATGAAGATTCTAAAATCCTTCTTAGTGAATTTTATAGCAAATGTGATTAAATATTGCTGAAACAAAAATATTAACATTAGAGGACATTTGGTTAGTACAGAATATGTAAATATTTTGATTACTCATTAATACTGTTAGCAAATTTATAACATCACAAAGTGTGAAGAATCATACTTGAAAAGTTAATTGAGTTTACAATGGTAAAATTTCTTCTGAAAATACACATTTTTCCAATGTCCCATTTTTCTCTGTGTAAATCAGAATCTTGGTTAATTGTCTCATTCTCTGGGTCTACTATGCTTGCTGTATTCTCAGAACTTCAACAACATGTGACACACACTGAACAATACCAATACTTAGTCAATGTAGCATCAAAGAGTTCTGTCATTATCCATCATAGATACATTTGAGGACAATTACTGGAAGTTTCTGACCTATTTATGTGATGTCATAACTTACTGATTTTGATGATCATCACAATATATACTTTATTCACTGATTGCAAACTTTTTACACTTTGAATCTGAGAAAATTATTTATTTGACAGAAAGTTGGTGTTTCTTACAATGTACGTAGATTTGAAGTACGGATAAATATTCAGAGACTGAATATAGAGCCTACTAGCCATTCATCTTACGAACACCTCCAAAATTCTGAGGTGACCCGATTTTCCAAACTCTTTCATTTTGAGACGCACTGTTCAGGTATCAGATATACACAATTATGAAAACACTGAATTGATGTTTTTGAACACATTGTTCTGCAATATCAGATAATATATGGTCAATAGACATAAAACCTAGATTAATTGGGTATCATTTTCAATGCATATAAAAAAATGAAACATTTTCACAAATAATAAAATACTGTATTCTCCAAGCAGTTCACAGTATTCATGGATATTTATTATTTCAAACACATAGCAATTTGTTACCACTGCATCCTTGTCTATAGAAATTTACCCAAATAAATAATTAAAACTATCAAATTTGGTAAGTATCAAATTAAATGAAAAAAGAAACAATTAAATAGTAATGCCCAGAAAATAATTAACTTAAGGGGCAGTGTCTTTGTTATGATGGCAAATATCCACTCTATCCTTTTTTTCATTTTGTTTGTGAGCATATTTTGGTATTAAATATACATTTATTATTTTTTAATGTTCCTGTTCCCATAAAATCATCTCAATTTATATTACAAATGATATAGCATAACCAATGATATTAAAAAGAAAACTGTTTATTGGAGTTCTCATTTCATCAGGTAATGTATACATTTTTATTTATTATCAAAAGAGAAAAAATATGTAATGATGTACATATTTTTCCATTTTACAGAAGAGGAATCAAATCCTATAGTGTTAAGAAATTTGTTCAACAGTACATTTCAAAGGCCATTCACATTCAAATACGTAGTTCTATAATGTGTACTGCCATGTTCTTTCTATTGTGTCATAGTCCATCCAACAGAATTAAGCTGAAATCAAATAGTAGAGAGGTAGGAAGAGGAAGAAATGCTGCTGACATACTCATTAATTATAAAATGCAAAATTTAGGTCTGAGCATCTGAGAATCTAAAACTAGTATCGACCAGCATTGGGTATATAGCTATGACTTTAGGCATTTTCTATATTTAGTCAATAGACATCTTCTTTTTGAACATTTATTTTCTCAACTAAGCTTTCGATAGGAGCAGCTTAGTACACAATTAAGTTCATATCTTTGAGAAAATGTACATAGGAAATATTTTGTTGCTATTGGCTAAAAAAGATTTATGTCTTCTGAATACCAAGTATATAGCCAACACAAGTGATGTTTTACTGAAAACATGAGTGCCTCTGAACTATATTCTAGTCTTAAAGGAGAGTGTCAGACGTACACAGGCTTGCATATCATCATCTGAATCTGACTTTTTCTTTTTAATCAGAGGCTAAATAAGCTTATTAGGCAGCCAAATAAATGAAACACTGAGCCATGAGTTGAGGCCCTATCCAGGAATCCGCAAACTGTGGTCTATGATGATGCTTTCTTTATGTTTCCTTCTCTATTTGACGGTAAAAAGACCAGAAATAGAGTTCCAAATAGCAACATTAAAATAATAGAAGATGTTTAATCCAGAGATTATGAAAATGACTTTATAAAGAAAATCAAAGGTGCTCTATTTGAAAAAGAGACCATTTCAGAACTATTGAACTATTTCTTTAGAATCAGATTATACACACAACACACACACACACACACACACACACACACACACACAGGGCTGTCTGAAAAAAATCCAGCCATAAATCATAAATGCCTCTATTTTTCATATTACATGGCTGGATCCTTTCCAGACAGCCCTCATATTTATTAAAATGAATAACAGTTACAGGTAAAATCTAACTTTAAAAATATTGCAACAGAAATTGTAGAACATAGGTATATAGTGTTTCATAATTTGCAAAGAAAACTTTCTGTAAAACTGACAATTCAAAATAAAAATCACTTATAAGTACTTTAAAAACAATAAAAGTGGTCAAAGATACGAAAGTAGTTATATACTTAAAAAATGTTTTCTAGTTTTATTGAGAACTGTGACATACATTACCATGTAAGTCTAAAGTATACAGCATGATGGCTTGATTTACATATATTGTGAAATGATTATCACAGTAGGTTCAGCTAACCTTCATCTTCTCATATAAATAGAATAAAAAGGGAAAAAAAATGAAATAAGTATCCTTTGATAAGAACTCACAATTTGATCTCTTAATAACTTCCTTATACAACAGTATTAGTTATAGTTATCATGTACATTTTCCTTAATACTTATTTATCTTATAACTGGAAGTTTTTACCTTTGACTACCGTTTCCTAACACCAGTAACCACAAATCCTACCTCTTTAAGAGTTTTTTTTCCCACATATAAGTGAGAGCATACAGTATTTGTCTTTCTCTGCCTGAATTATTTAACTTACCAAAATGCTTTCAAGTTCCATCCATGTTGTCACAAATGTAGAATTTCTTCATTTTTTATAGCTGAAAAGGATTCCATTATACATGTGTGTGTATGTATATATGTATAATGTGTGTGTAGTCATTCATCCAGTGATGGACACAGGTTACTTCCATGTCTTGGTTGATGTAAATAATGCAGCTATGAACATGGGGTTACAGATATCTTCTAAAAATTAGTGTTTTTGTTACCTTTGAATATATTCCTAGCAGTCAAATTGCTGGACCATATGGTCATTTTATTTTTAAAAATTTTGGAGATCCTCCATAATTCTTTTCATCGTGTCTGTACCACTAACAGTGTACAAGTGTTCCCTTCTCTCCACATTCACACCAGCAGTCATCTCTCGTCTTTTTGACAATCGCCATTCTAACAGGCATGAGGCCACAGCTCCTGGTGGTTTTAATATGCATTTTCCAAATGACTAGTGATAGCAAACATCTTTTCATGCACCTGTTGACCTTTAGTGTATCTTTGCTAGAGAAATTTTTATTTAGGTCATTTGCACATTTTTTATTTGGGTTTACTTGGGACTCCCAATAACTGACCCACAATTCTGGTGAAAGTTGGTTGTCCCACATGGGTTCTCCTTTCCCATTGGAGGAGCTGAAGGTTCAGGGGAGACTGCACTGTCCTTGGTGAGGGCAATGTGGTCATAATGTAACCACCTCCCTTGTGCTGCTAATGCACTTGTCTTGATCTCTGAGGTGCAGCGGGGTACTCCAGTCTTATCCCCATGTTCTAAGATTCAGAGCTGTCTTGTTCTTGAATAGATGTTAGCTGTTCTTCCCATGAGGAGGAGTGAAGTCACACACAACCTATGTTGCCATCTTGGTGACATCACTCTCAGCTATATACTTTTAGGTTGGTTGATGCTTGTGTTTGTTTGTTTTTTGATACTTGTGTTTTTAATACCTCTATAGAGATACTATGTTGGAGATACAGAAATTATGACTTGCCTAAAATCATACGATATAAATTGTCATTCACTGAATTTTGAAACAAATTTATCTTTTCTAAAATCTACTGTTGCTAATTTTAACAAAAACCAACACTTGTAAATTTAAATGCTGTTTAAGTTTAGAAACTCATTTTAGCAAAAGTCCACGTACCTCGTTGCTGAATATCACTAAGTACTATCGTTGGGAAGCTGTGTACCGATGTCAACACTTAGTCCACTCTTCAAAGAGGTTTTGGAACTCTTTTTGTGGAATGGCCATCAGGGATGTCATCTTATGACCTTGATGTCCAGAATGCCATCAAAATGTTCTCCTTTCAATATTTCCTTTATCTTCAAGTAAAGAAATAAGTCACTTGGGACCAGATCAGGTAAGTAGTGTGGGGGATGTTAATACAGTTATTTGTGTGCTGGCTAAAACTCCCTCACAGACAGCGCTGTGTGAGCCGGTGCATTGTTGTGATGCAAGAGCCATGAGTGGTTGGTGAAAAATTCAAGACATTTTCATCTAATTTTTTCATGCAGCCTTTTCAGCATTTCTAAATAGTAAACTTGTTTGACTGTTTGTCCAGTTGGTACAGATTCATAATGAACAATCCTACTGATATCAAAAAAGGTTAGCAACATCATTTTGACATTTGATTTGGACTGATGAGACATTTTTGATCGTGAAGAATTGGCTGACTTCCATTGTGCACTTTAACACTTTGTTTCAGGGTTTTATTAATACACATGTGTTTCATCACCAGTGATATAATGACCTAAAACATCATCTTGCCTTTCCAAAAGGTCTTGGAAAACTTCAACTCCCCTTTGCTTTTGTTCATCAGTGAGCTCCTTCAGGACCATTTTTGCACACATCTTTCTCATGTCAAGGTTTTCAGTTAAGATTTTCCTGTTTCTCTATTGGTGTTTACTTGGTCTGCTATGCTTCTCATAGTCAGCTGACAATTTTGAGGCAAAATTTGATGAATTTTTGCAATGTTTTCATCAATTTTGCTCATTACTGGCTGCCTTGAACTTTCTTCATCAGTAACTTACTCTTCCTTCAGAAAAACATTTAATCCATTTGTACACTGCCATTTTCTTCATGACAATACCCACATAAACTTGGGACTAACATGTCCCTGATTGCACTTTTACTTTTTCCAAGTTTAACAAGAAATGTAATGTTTGTTCGTTGCTCTATTTCAAGCTGTGATATTCTCGCGATGACACACAAAAACATGCAACAACAATAATGAACGCCACTCAGCAAGATAGCTCCACACCTTGACACAAACACAGGTGTGAGACACAGATACACCAACATTCTGAAACCTTACTGAGTTGTTTGTACAGGGCTGCCAACATAAACGTTTGTACTGTGGCAAGTTCACAAACCTAATTAATTGTCAGACCTTGTATATTCATTGATTGTTTATAATTTTCTTCTGAGGCAGATATTATTAACATCTCTAACATCTGGATAGGAAACCAAAATTAAAATAAGTTGAACACTCTTCTCAGTAGTATTTAATAGAATCATTTTTGAAATCCAGACCTTTTGAGATTACATGTTCTTTCCTTTCTACCATATTGCCAGACTCTATTCTATCACCAAATTACTGTTAACTTCAGCACAATAAAGCAAGCTATTTGTTCCTTAAACTTTCTTGCATTAAATTTGGAAGAAATAGCACCATGGGAATTCAAGAATTTTAAAGTTAAAGCAAACTCTTTAATCAAAAGTATTTTTACATGATTAAAAAAAGAGACAACTTTCCCTACTCATTCATAACCAAAAATGGTCAGTCCTTGATCATTCTTGATTGCCCTAACTTTTACACATTCCACAAATGGCTTCAGCCTCCACTATTCCATTGGAGAAGGCTTGGGAGGTCCCTCACAACCTCTCCATTGCCACATGCAATGATCTACTCTCAGTTTTCCCTACATGACTTGTCTAGAGCGTTTTCCATACTATTCGCATCTATTTTGTTTTTTTGAAATCTGTTTTTCTGCTTTTGACTCAAACCTTTATTTCTTCTCATTTTAGGACAGATCTTTTTCAAACTCGCATGATTCCTTTTAGTTGGTATCCCTGATCTGCCTTCTGAACTGCCCAAACTTCCATTAGCACCGGAGAGGTTTCTCCTAGATTGTCTCCAGGAAACTCAAGTCTTTTCAAAACCTACCTGTAGAGTTATTTCTGGTTCTGCAACTCCATTAAAGACAATACAGACCTGAGAGAGACCTCTCTCACAGACCTGCCCCCTCTCCGATCCCTTCTTTCCCTACTCTCCTGCTGTCCCAGGTAATGACTTCTCACTTGCTTTTCCCTCTGCCTAGAATGTTCTTCCTCAGAAAACAGCATGATTCTCTGCCTTAAATTCAGGTCTCATGAAGGCTTTCCATTTCAAATTCCTTCCATTCGTTTCCCCATTTCCTTTCCTTCCTCAGTTTCTTTAATAGTACTTACTATTGTTTTTATACCATATTATTTTGCATATTTACTTAATGCCTATCTGCTCTACTAGAAATGAAGCACTGTGTGACCGAGAACGTTTGTCAGTTTTGTCTGTTACTCTAGCCACGCACTGTAGTACCCTGCTTCATACATGCATCTCCCTGCTCAATAAATTAGTGAATGAATCTATAACCCCTTTCTTTCACATAATCTCCACAAATACTATTTGTATTATATTGTTTTCCAACATTACCTAATTTGTGCCCGTGGCAATTATGGTTTATTGTTAGGCAGTGTCCCTTCACCGTGAGGACAGAGTGATGGGCTAGCCATGACAGTAACACTAGTACTATTAATATCTTTCTAAAAGGCACCTGATCCTTTTAATTTCACGTAATAAAAGTATTTGCCAGAGGACAGAGTTCAAATCTCTGACCACTTCACACCAGGTTTTTTATACAATCTCCATCTAATATATAATCCCATCTCGTCACAGTCTTCCGAGTCGTGCCCATGGCGTAACAGTACCGCTCTAATTTCCATTACCTGATCGTACCATACGTTCCTTCTCGCGTGTCTGTCATCACCAACAGTTCTGTTTCTCTTACAGTCTGTAAAGATCATCTTTTTTATGACATCTTCTTTGACCCTTTCCAGCATAATTATCACACATTTTCTCTGCTAATATAGCACTTCATCCTACCATTAGTAGCATCTTGTGTATATGTAATTTCCTGGCCATGTTATAATGGGGGATATATAAAGGCCAGCCTACTGCCGCCTTGAACTTAGCCCAGTGGGACTGGGCTGGCCGTGGGTACCGTGTGAAACAGGACAGTACCGTCGTTTCCTGTCCCATTTAAAACAGTACGTCTCACTAGCCTAGTTCAGGAGATTATACTTGCAAAGCTTAATTAATGTGTTAATTCAACAATTTAAGAAAGGAATGTTGAGCACTTACTTTTTGCTAAGACCTATGCTAAATTCTAGTGCTACAAAGAATAGTAAGAAACACTGACTTTCTTCAGCAGTTAGAACCAAACAGCTAGGATTGATCCTGACCAGCAGCAAGAGTAACATCACAAAGAACAACAAAATATGAGTCCTTGGCTGGTTAAATAGCTTCTAATTCACCTCTTGATTACTTCTAAAAACTAACACACTGCGGGGAGTTATAAAGGGCACAAGTAATGAAGGAAAGAATGAATGGAAATGTCAGGAAGAAGTACAAACCTATTTTATTTCCCTCTAGGCTGGGACTCCCTCTGTGTTAGAAGCAGTGTCTTATTTATCTTTGCATTCTCTGAATTGAAAACAACTGATGGTACTTATTAAGCACACATTAAATACTTACCTGTTTAATAAAAACTTATTAAACAAAATTAGGCCTTCAGTGCTGTGTTTGGTTGAATTTTACTGTGAGGACACAGTGATGGGCTAGCAACCAATACAATAAATGCTGTAAATAGAGAGTATCCCAAGGTAAGAAATGGAAAAGGTAAAAAACAAAATACTTAAAACCTGTGTTTATTTTATCTTGGCCTCCTGGTATGTATATTAAAGTTTAATTTTTGATTATAGAATTCCAATATGGCAAAGCTTTTAGGCTGGAGATAAAAATCAAGATGTGTAAAATATAAATCGGAAAATCAGAACTGAGTACGCACTTTTCTTCCCTACTTACACAGAACTAGATTTTCTCTGCACTTCTGTGTCCCTACATTCTCTCTCCTTTGGATCTCTCTTTCTATGACTCCTGAATTGTTCATTATGTATTATGTGATAGACTATATATTCCACTCTTTTTGTGAGTAACTTGCAGCTTTACTCAGCTGGGCTGCATCTGTATTTAAAACGCCTTGTTCTAGCAGTCTGTCAGAACAAGGTAACTCATGACAGGAGAAAGTAGCTCCATGTTATAGCTCCATGTTAATACGTCATGAAATGCAGGAACAAAATAGGAGTATGAGAGAGTCAACTTTCAAGATCATTGCCTTGTTCAGGAATAGTGCCAAAAGTAGTACACGTTGTAGTGAATGAATCCACAAAGGCCAACAAAGGAAGAAAAGTTACTATGTTTATATATGCATAACAAAGGAATCACCCACATCACATTTCTACAGCAGTAGTCCAGAAAGATACTTGAATCTCTCTGCTTCTCCCACCAAACCCTAGAATAACCACCAGGAAAGAAGCATCGTGATTTGGAGGAGGAAAGAAGGTGAGAAGAGAAAGAAAGGAAGGAGAGGGTGAAAGGGGGTGAAAGGAAAAGAGAAGTGAAAGGGAAGAAGCAGAGGAAGAGAAGAGGGAAAGCTAGGTGGAGAAGTAGTGGGGAAAACAAAGACCCTTTCCACTGCCGGTCTATGGAATTTCTAGATCAGGTTGGAGAGAATTTATACCTGGGTGAGCCTTGACAATCCCTGCACTGCGCCAGTCAGTACTCACAGCAATAGGGCAGGAGAGTCATAGGAAACCTCTTAAAAAGTTTTCTTTGAGTGGAAACGAAGAGTAAATAAAGCTTTTTACTTCCCCCAACCTAGTTGAGCACTTTCCACAGCATTATTTGTAACCAAAGAAGACTTTAAGATACGACTACAAAATGGAAATGTGACGATAAGAAAGGCCTGCAGTATGTTGTGATTTTTTCGGAGACCAGCATCACAGGGATTTTCAGAGGATGAGGACTATGTGGAGTTCTGGGCATTTCTCTCTTTAAAAGTAGCATGCATATAGTAACTTTTGAAAAGCAATATTAAGCACCCAGAATTCCAAATGGGAATAATAATATGGCCTAGCAATAAATATATTTTTATAAATTTTTTATTCAACACAGCCAAGATGAGGTTGGTATTGGCAGGAGTAAGATGGATAGAAGCAACTACACTAAAAAACCTGGAAGTTTTCTTTTTTTTTCTACTCAAATATTATTGACTATAAATACTTGTTGCTAATCTTCAGGTTTCAAGCAAAGAAAACTTTTTAAGGATAAATTCACCATGGCCCCACGAGAGAGAAGAGAGCAGGAGGCAAAACCTGCCAATTGAAGATTTGGGTCAAGATACCTAAAGCAGATTTTAGGAACAAAAACATCATTATGATAAGTGCCCTTATCTTTCTGTCCCTTAATACTTATAATTAAGGTATAACAGAATAAATGAAAACTTAAGAAATATAAAGATTTACAGGCTCATTATAAAAACTTAGAATTTTTAAACGAGAAAAAACACTCATTAGCCTATAACAGTTATAATCAGGTGACAGTTATTTCAACAATGATGATGTGGTGTAATTAAATGATTGAAAAAATAAATAATATTTCATAAAAGTCTGGGTAAAAAAGTAAATATTCTCTCTATAAAATTTATGGTCAAGTTATTCTGACCAGTAAAACCATTTGGCTTCACTCTACATTGTACTTTAACTATCTAAACTTCAACATATTTATCAGGGATTTTACTTCTTTTGCAAAATGATGACAAATAGTCTTTGCAGGAAATGTCCATTCAAAGATTGAAATCTGTTCTTAATTTCCTCATCTCTCCAGATAGGTAATAATTGGCAGACTATTTAGAAAAAAATCCATATTGCTCTAAACTAACATATTTTTTAATCTGATGAGTCAAGATTTTTGGTGCAGCTCACAATAATATCCCAAAAGAATAATCTTATAAAGGAATATTATTAGAAAAAAAAACTTGTAAATTGTTTGTCAAGTATCCATTACAAGCTAAAATATGGTGACTGAATAAAACAAATACTTATGCACAAACTCCAACTATAAAGCCAACTTAGAATTTTAAAAAAAACGTGGTTTCTGGGGCCTGGATTTATTTTTTAATTTGTTCTCATTCTTTTGCTTAGCATTTCTAGATCTAAACAAAAGAAAACAAAAAGAAAGGATGATCTCCAGAATATGATGGTCATTTTCTATTGTATCACTTGTCAGAATGGAGAGTAAAATCACTTCAAACTACTCAATTCCATCAGAGAAAATGAAATGCCTCCAGTGAGAAGCAGCTTCAGAATTTTGATAGTCAGGTTTGAGAGCAAACAATAGGCAAAGTGAAATAGAAGAGCGGGTAGAGTGAATACAGTCATTTATTCAAGTAATTAGACAGAAAATTATGTTCAATGGAGTACCAAAATTGTTTTGAGATCAGTAACAAAAATTTGTAATTAAACAGACTTTATTTAATATATAAATAATCATTCCTCACTCTTCTATCTGTTGGGCATCAGAGAAATGCCGGGTAAAGTGAACTTAAAGCAAATTATCAGGCAAGATTTCTTCTGTAAGTTTGTAAGTCAAACTTAAAATTCCTTAAAGTTCCCAAAAGTTAGAAATTCAGATTTTAGAACCTAAAAATATGCATTCACCAAGTATTAATAGTTTGCACTGACACACTTAAACAATTTGCCTGAGTAAAGAAAGGCAAGTATCTTTCCAACACTTACTCTTGTTGCTAATTTGTATCCTTCTTAAGCTTTGTACTGATGCCATTTCTATAATAAAATGACATAAATCCTAGCTTTGTCTATACCCCAATCAGTCTGAAATCTATTAAATTCTAAAAAGTTTGAAAAATCTGGGAGAGCTAACAGATTATATTCCATTTATTATCTTTAAAGTATGTGCCACTATCCTATTGATGTTATAGGAAACGGTCTTATCAAGATAACCCAGTTAATAAAGCTGAATCATTGTAGAACCCTGGAAAACTTATAGCCTCTGTTTTTCAAACTGTTAGCTTCTATTTTAAGGATCACCTTCAATGTATGCTCTTTTATTTATAGATAATTATAAAGCTCATTTCATAGATTAAAAGAATATCAGTCTTAGAAGGCCAAACAGAATTGAAACTACTTGTAATATACATGTAATATATGAACATGAGACTATTTTAGATATCAAAAATGTTTTTTAATTCTATAATTCTATAAAATTAGTGGCAGGTCTCCCCTCTTTTAATCAAAAGAAAATATGAAGGTAATCTAAAAGTAAAACATATAAAAAGCAGTACTCTTTATAAGATGGATGTATAACGCGAAAATTCTTTCACTTGTTTTTTTCTTTCAATAGGTAACTTATTAAGTGGCAATAGGATAGTTCTTCCTTCAGAGAGTATAGAATCTCATACAGAAGACTGATAAGAAAACTAATAATGAGTCTGGGATCCCATCACCTGAACAAGGTTTGGTACTTTATAGGCATTCAATACATATGTTGATTTAATTCAGTGTATATATTTTTTTTACTTACTTGTTCACCTATCATATTACTTTCCTCTTAGGTCATGAAGTTGATTCAAATATTTTTTTTTAAATGATTCAAATATTAACAATACACACTCTTTCTTTTTAAGACACTTAGAGCCTATCAGTATCCCCAAAACTGTAATAAATTTAATAAATATTATTGTTAGTTATGAGGAGAAAATGTTATGGAAGAGAAACTAACAAAGCCTGAGGTGCAGGGGAGATCAAGGTCCTTTCAAGGAGAAAGCATTTCCTGATTGAGGTGCTGGTGGGAAATGTGAGTGTAGCGACAGGGAGCAGGCAGTAAGTTGAGAAAATCAGAAGGCAGCATGTGGGAAGGCCAGAGCATGAATCATTCGAGTGAATAGAGCCCCAACACGCACGACGAAAATAACAAGGAAGAAAAAAAAACCAGGATCCCTTTCATGACACTTTTAGGGCCTAATGAATTTGAACTTGATATCAAACCCTTTCTACAGCCAATGGAGAAAGTCAATTACGATAGTGATCAGTTTTATTTATGTTGCACAAATGTCATCCAGGTTACACGAGCAAAAAATATATTAGAGGAAGACAAGCCTGAATGCAGAGAGACCTAATCGGCCAAAGTAATCTACATGACAAAGTAAGCTACTGGTAGTGGGAAAGAAAAGAAATACACGGTTCTGCTAAATATTAAGGGCGTAGAAAAAAATGAGATTCAGTCATCAGTTGTTATGGGTGACATAAATCATGGAGCTGTCAGTGAAGCTTCTGGTGTTCACAGCGAAGAGCACGGCGGTGCGGTTCATTTAGGAACGGTGTACGTCAGGATGGGAAGTTTTGCAGAGATTTAATAACAAGTTTCATTTTTAGCCTATTGTGTTGAGCCATATTTCCATGACATGCAGGTGGGTTATATGCTGAAAACTGTTTGATACATGAATTTAAAACTCACCATCTAGAAATATAGCTTTAGGCATCTCTTGCATAGAATAGTTGCCGTCACAAGACGGGATGAAATTTCTTTGAATAGCATTCAGTGGGAAATACTCAGGGCATGAGCAGAGCACCCAAGAAAACATGCAAAAAAAAAAAAAAATCTACAAACACAGGAGTGACAGCAGAGTGTTTTGTTTGAGATCACGGAAGAAAGCCAAAAATGCAGAGATTGAACCACAGTATCAAAAACTATAATGATACATTCGTTGTGATCAGCAAAATAGAAAGCGAGGTCTCCGGCCCACCCTTTCCTGAAGTAGTTTCCTCGTGGAAGTGGTGTGCACGTTCGATCAGACTGCCTGGGGCAAGAAAAACACCGAGCCCGTGGGGAATGTGAGCTGGCGCGAGTTGTTCTACAAACACACTGGAATGGGAACAGAGACACTCGAAGGCATGGTGCTCCAAAAATTAACTTTTAAGGTGCAAGAAAAATCAAAGTGTTGATATGTAGATAAAAACCAAGAGGAGGGAAAGATTAATGTGATTACATGGGCCGTGGGTACGTGATGAAGTGAAGTCCTTGAGAAGAGACAGACTGAGATCCAGAACAGAAGTGGCGTGTTCATCTCAGACAAGGAGAGAGGTGCGTTTTTCATAGAAATTTGACTGCTTTATTTCCCAAATGATTGTTTTTGTTTGTTTGTTTTTCTGGTTTTGACCTGATAGGAAAAGGGTATCTGTTGAAATTGAGAGGGAAAAGCCAGATGTATAAGAAGTTATTGGAATGGGATAAAGTGTAGAAATAAGTGAAAGTCAAGCTGCCACATGGTTAAGGCACTTGCATGTGAAATGGTAAAAAAATGTGTCTGTTAGAAGAAAGATACTCCTCCATATGTTTCATGATGGGTAATGTACTTTAATTCCATTATTGAAAATTATTGTCTGTTGTTGTACCTATTCTGTTTCTTGGTTTCTCCTACTTCTTTAGTACCTAGAGAATCCCAGTGGGAGGCTGGGTGTGGGCGGGGGACTGAATGCCAGAGGGAAAAGTCTCAGTCCTGCGCCCCAGGACACAGGCTCCTCAGCAGCCCAGGCAAGGTTTCAGGCAGAACACAGCAGCACTGGCCAGAGGTCCATCCTCTCTCGCCCAGGGTTGGAGCATCCCCTTCCCTGCTGAGAAGTCCCTTTCCCTTGGGCCCACTGGTCAGTCCACCTAACGACCTGGTACCTGATTTCTTACAGTAAACGATGCTATATATGAAAGCTCTAGAATGACTTCTGTCCTCATGTTGACACTGACTGATAACAATTGCCAAGAAACAAACTGGAATTTTTTAAAATCTATGGTCTGAATGCAGTGCAAACCAAAGGTAATTAATACATATGTTTGCTTAGTAATTGAGCAGTTAACCCCACCCCACCCCCCACAAAAAGGAAGAAAGGAAAAATACCTAAATTCCAAGTTCTAAGAAAGTTTAACTGAACCAAGTGTAACTATAGTACAAACACCTCAGACCTTATAAACAGAGCCTACAGAATTTCACCATAAAAAGATTTTATAATGCTTAATGAGTCACATAAAATCATGTAACTGTTTATTGAAAGGTGAACTGCATTTTTTAATGAATACTAGTATTTTCTCTTTTTGGGGATTGTTAGTCAATTTGCTTATCACCTTGTTATTGGCACTTTTATAATGATCCCACCTCTTTTCTCAAACAGGATATTTCTAAGTTTAGCTTAGTTAAAATTTTATTTGGGGATCAGGAAGCATTTTTAAAATTTTCTTCTTTAATTAACAAACTCATCATCTCACATATTTACTTTTGTGTGTGTGAACAGTGAATTTCTGTTTTAGCAAATTTCTATTATATAAAACAGTGATATTAACTATAGTCTCCAGGTTATACATTAGATTATCAGACCTTATTCGTCTTATAACTGAAAGTTTGTATCCTTTTATCAATGTCTTCCTATTCCCCTATCTTGAGCCCCTGCCACTCATTTTTCCAATCCCCGGTTGTGTGATTTTGACAGCTTTTTGTTGATGCACATGTAAGTGATACCATAGTGTCTGTCTTTGTCTTCCACTTAGAATAACGCCTTCACAGTCCATCCATGTTGTCATAAATGACAGAACTGCCTTCATTTTAAAGACTGAATGATATTCCCTTATAAATGAGCATATAGATTCTTTACCCATTCATCAGTCCGTGGACACTTAGAGTGTTTCTATATATTGGTTATTTTAAATAAAGCTGCTATGACTATAGGTGTACAGATAGCTCTTCAAGATGATGAATCTGATCACAGATATAATTTTCCATAGGGGCCTAGTAAATTTCTACCAGAAAATGCTATTCTGTTGTTTCTATCTGCACTCTTCACTCCAGCCAACTACCTTGTAAAAACATTACCTTGTTTTTCAGATAATGTATGACTTCTCGTTTCCACTGCTATATATTGCTTATCGTAGTTACGTGTTGGGAGCAGAGAGAATCAGAGAGTGATCTCACACTGCCAAGTGAGCCGGAAGTCCATTAAATCATCTTTTCACCCTTCATTTTATTAGCTTTTTCCTACTGAAACACATTTCCATACTTTTGTTTTCCTCACCATTTTTACTTGTCCATTATTCCTTTCTTTAAAAGTCTCTCATTAAAATATAAACCTTCAATGGCATATTTTGAACTTAAATTTATATGCATAAGGGCCTCTATTTTTTATATCACATGGCTGGATACTTTCCAGACATCCCTCATATATCCCATTTCAATGTGTTTCCTATAGAGTCATGTATTAATATTAAATCTTTATGCATACAATTGTTGGGATTAATATATATTACATTTGATGACAGTTGTACAGTTATATTTGCTTAGAATATAAATGAGAGTAGGGAGTGTTTGGGGAAAAATACAGTTTTAAATGTTTAGAGTAAAAAACATGCTATATGAAATGAAGTCCAGAGAAAAATGTAAATCATAAATATTAAGAATAGCACAGAATCCCATGGTCAAACCCTAACTATATATCCTCTCCGAGGACTCAAACCTAAAGTAAAATAAATAAATAAAAACTTCAAAGATAATGCTGTTTTGAATCATTTCCTAGCTAATTACAGAATTATATAAACCTAAATTTTATAAGAATCAAAACTAGATTGAAGAAGTGGAGCAAACAGAAAAACCTGTGAAAAATTAATTCCCAGGACAAGAATGTTCAAACATGATAATAGTATTAGCCAGGCAAAGAGAAATGTGTGTCATCCTGGATGAGAAAAGTAATATGCAAATGTAATCTTCACTCGAGTCTGCATGTTAACAGCCTAGCAATAGTCTCCAGCATCCCAATGTGTTGTTTCCCACTGTAGTCGCAATGACCTACATTGAGATGTTTTACTGAGATATAAATAGGTAAATGAAAAAATGTTGGGCAATTGTTTTTAGGTCGGGGGCTCTTTGAAAGTTGTTAACAGCACTAACTAATGGCTAAAAAGGAGTCTGAGTTCTAATCGTTTCTGTTTGCCCTTAAGAAATTAGTGATTCACCTTTTACCCATGTACACTGCTTTTCCACACACAAACAACAGAAAATACAAGGCTGTAATGTCTTTTCATCTCTCCGCAGAAAGAAGTAGAAACGAACAGGAATATGTTCAGTCACAGAGCATGCCAACCCAGATGGAAGATAAAAATTACCACTTTTTTCATATAAGCTCATAAAAAATGAGTCTAAATTTCCTTGGAAATATAATAAATGAAAAGAAAAGTTAATGACTTTCGTTGACAGGTATATTGACTACCTAGTTTGTGCCAGATATTTCAGATAAATGAGCCGGCGAGACAAACTTAGCTAACTCTCCAAGGAGGTCACATTTTGGTAGAAGACAACAATTTAACAATAAACAAAATGACTAGATTTTAAGTAACAGTATATTAGAAGATATTAAGGGCTACAAAAAGTAAACTTGTAGACCAAGGGAGGCAGATAGACAAGGCTTTACTGAGAAGACGACATTTGACTAAGGATTTGACGAAGATGAGGTAATTAGGTACATGGATGTCTGAGTGATAAAGTCTCCAGGCAGACACAAAAACTTGTCTAAAAGCCTGAACTCAATCTTAAATGTTCTCAAAAAAAGAAAAAATATTGATTATGTGACATGAAAGAGGTGTTAGTTAATGCTGTGATGTTAATCACTTTGTAGTTTATAAATGTATCAAATCATGTTATATACTGATCTTACACAGTATTATGGGTCAATTATATCTCAATAAAGCTGGAAAAAATTGAATTAATATTAAGGTGAAAATAAATGTTCTGGTATGTGTTTGAGAAAGAGAAGAAACCAGAATGATTGAATAGAGTAAGTGAGCAGTGGAGAGGGAATTAGTGGGAGATGAAAATCTGAAATTCAATGGGTTTCATATTGTTTGGCTAGGTTTTCTCCATCTCCACACTATTGGACTAAATAACTCTCTGTTGTAGGGAGGTTGTCCTATGCCTTTTGAGACACCTGGATCCCACCCAGTAGGTACCATCAGTAGAACCCTCTGTGGATGGAGTGATGATCACACTTTTCTCCAGACATTACCAAATGCCCCTTGGGAATACAATGAGCCTCACTCGAGAATAGGGCTGTGTGGGCCATTATAAAAACATTATAAGGACTCTTTATTTTATTCAAAGTAACATGGGGAAATATTGGAGGATTTTGAGGCCAAAGTTTATGTTTTAAAAGGTCATCCTGGTTACTACCTTGGAAACAGATTGTAGGGTAGTAAGAAATGTGGGGATACTAATTAGGAGGCTGTTGGTCCATCCACACAAGGGATGCTAATGGAGCCCACTGCATTCTAAGCTGTGGAAGACAGGTGGAGCCAATATGATTTTTTTTTTAAGTTTGGTTGTGGGATGGGAGAGAAATTGAGGAGTCAAGGCTGATGCCTATGTTTTTGACCTGAACAAGTAGAAATGTGGAAATGCCATCCAATACAGTGTATCAATAATTAAAAATATAACATTAGGGCTTTTAAAAAATTGAGCTATTTTTCTTCAATAAACTTGAGTCAGCACTACTTAAGTCTTAGGCTAGAATCTGCTATAATTTTAAGATATTACAAATACGTAAGTCATTTGGATCTACAAAAAATACCACTCTTCTTAGTTATTCTTTCTAGAAGCTTTCATCATCATTATTCTGTATAATTAAAACAATATACACCGATGTCCTGAACAAAATGAAAGTGAGCTCCCTTTCTATAATTTTCTTCATATTAATTTCTATATTTCAACTCTTCAAATTAAATAATCTGCATTGATAAAAGTACTTGTTCTTTTAAAACTGAAAATAACCATGGAGTAAGTTGGATATATGTATAAAATCAGCCTAGCAAACTTCTCAGTGGAACCTGAAAATCCTCGGTAGGATTTTCAATAATTCTCTTTAACTAAACTTTCCCATTTATTAGGCTCACAGAAAAAGACTCCTGGTGAAGTCTACATTATACACTTCCTCTTTCTAGTAAAAATTTCTCTCTCAAATGCCAACTTCCCATTCTTATCTGACTTTATTGTCTATATATTGAGACATTATATTTAAAGCAAATTTCATATGGTTCCTCTACCTCAAAACTTCTCAAAGTCTTATATATATATGCTGAAGCACATCGGAAATACCAAGTGAGGTATATCACTTATAACCTTTCTCAAACCAATTTGAATATGGATATATTTTTTGTTTAATGTTTGTGTAACATATACCAGGATGCCAAAAATGTATATACACTTTAAGAGCTGTTATCTATGTATTACATAAATATTGATGGTAATCACTTTGAGCACCTCTTGCAGTTGCAGAAGTCCAACATGATTTGTATTCATCTTCTGTTATCGGCATACATTGAGTATTACAATTTTAATACAGCTTTTTTCTTTTCTTAAAATGTGTATATACATATCTTCTGTATGTAGCTAATATTCTCAGAAATACGTTTTGAGAGAGACTACTTTAATACTCTTAACAAATCTACTGTAACTTCTAACTTAGGAAATTCAAATTGTCACATCTTTGTACTATTTGTCCTTTGAAAAAATAATTGTTTTGCTTAAAATCCTTATTCTTTTGCTTCTGTGTACTCCACTTGCTCTTTTCCTTATTTAATCATGTTTTCCTAAATCAGTCTTCTGCATACCTGATCCTCAAACACAAGAATTTTATAAAATTCTGTTTAGAGCACTTCAAAAATAGGGTCTACATAATATTTTTTCAACATTATCATCACAATTATATTCTCTATATGCATTGCTTCTAAGTCTCCAGTTTTATTCTGACCTAGTATTTTAAATTTAACAAATTTTGGCCAGTTTATGTAATATCTCCATCTGTATAAGCAAATCACAAGGTCTCGAACTGCATTTTTCTAACCCTTCTCCAAATCTTTCATTTTGCTGTCTCTATTAGCATCAAAATACTTTTAGCTTACCATCCTAAAGTTAGCAGAAATAGTTTTAGTTTCCCTTTCATTCACATGTAATATTCAGTGGAACTCCCAATTTTCTAGATTTGACTGTCTCTTTAAATTTTATTTTTGATTCAATCGTATTGCTGTCCTAGTTCCCTTAATCATCTTTTATGTGAACTGTTAACAGGCTTTTAGCTTTCAGCTTTCTCTGAAAAAAATTCTTCTACTGATGTCACGTTGTATGCATCACCTACTATTATGGGTAGAATTATGCACATGCTTTTCTTTAAATTTCTACTTATTGAAAATAATAATTTCAAAAGCACCATTTCCTATCATGAATTATTTCTTACCTTTCCATCCAAAATAGATCACTCTCTTCTCTAGTCATCTAAAATACTTTCCATTCCTATTGATATGCTTGTCATTCACCCATTGTAGGAAAATTAGTTGTTTATATATCTGTCTGTCCTTTTAGTTTGTAAGCAACCTGGTGCTACATAAAAGAGTACTTGGATTTTGGGAAAGCACAGATTCTGATTGACTTCATGAATATGATAATTTCACAAATATAAGCCTCCATTTCTTCATTTTTAAAGTGATAAGACATTTTTTCTTAATTTGACTAATGTAGTGTACAAGAGAATGAATAGCACAGTGCTTGCAAATTCAACTATATGTAAACTCCAGGAACATCTCCAGGCTCTTTTTTTATACACTCCTCAGAATCTTCATAAATACCACTCATACTAGGTACTTAACAAGTATTATTGAATAAAATACCACAGTTATATTTCCTTCCCATTTTTTTCCCATGGTAATGGAGACCAATATTTATTCTTTATGACTGGTGGTGTTCTTTTTAGCACAACATCCTAGGAAGAATAGGCACTAATTTTCTGTTTAGTCATAAAGGCTTTTCACAACAAAAGTAACAAATTCAGTTGATTTTTAAAAACAATTTATGCTATAATAACTTGCAGTTTATACATATATATTTTTTAAGAATTCTGTTCATAGCTGTGAGGCCAGATAACAATCATTAGCATTTATTGACCTTTTGCAGTAGTAATTTAATCTCTTGGGGAACAAAGTTGATTAATCACAGCATGACATTGAAATTTGGCATAAATTCTCAAAAATGCTTATAGGGCAGTAAGTTCGAGGGTGTTCTGCCTAATAACTAAGGCACACATTACAAATAAAATGGGCTCAGTAAAGCCTTTCAGAAATTTAAAGTTATCAGTTTTGGTGAAGTCTTTTAATCTGGGAATGCTTCTGCAAGACCACATTAATTTTATCTCCATCCAGACAATCCAGGAAAAGTATGGTTAATAATTTAAAAGAAAGAAAAAGCGTGAGTGTATAATAATAGTGAGAATTCAAGAGACTCTCTCAGTGGATGAGACATGAAATATGACTGATATTGAGGATTACCTAATTTAATAAACATTCAATATCATCTCCTAACACAAAGAGGCTGGAACGCTAAAAGCTGTATTTTTCCAATTCCATTAGAGGACCTAATAACATTTCATCATTCAGTTTTTCACATAGCAAACTTATATTTGAAACTGAGACAGTTCCAAAATGGAGAGGAGACAATACTGGAGATGAGATTGTGCCAGAGGTGGTGAGGTTCTTGCAGCTTTCCAAATAAGCAGAAGACTTCCTGATTTGAGCTGTAAAAGTCATGCACGTGGAACCAATATTTGTAGCAAGAATTTCCTAATTTGGTGAGGTGATTCGTAATTATACAGTTTGTGAAAGTGATAGGAAACAGTTTTTTAAGAAAGTCCATTTAATGTACTGTAGCTTTGGAAGGAAACAGGTCATTCTAGAGTTCTAAAGTTTCTTTAAGCATTCAAATAATTCAGCATGCTATGAAACACCATGAGATTAATCACCCATCCTTATTCTAGCCGAAGTGAATTTTGTTCTCACCTGTATTCTGACCAATAAAAAATTGTACCAGAGATTTCACTACACTCAATAATATGGAAATCTGGATTTTATCACCTAGGTTGGAAGAGATTCAAGTGTGTGCTCCCTTTGTGTATAGGATATTGGTTATTCATGCTATACAACGACAAAACAATCAAGTTATTATCTTTAGTAGTAAAAATAGAGTTCTGTTGAAGGCCAAGCTTTAACAGATATGGTAGCTTCTGTGAAAAAAGCTTATGGTAAAAATAAAGTTTATCCTGAATATTGTTAAATTATTTTCAGTGCTCAGTTTCACCTGACCTCTCATTTGAGTATTAGCTGGAAAAGAGTTGGATCCTGTGATGTGCAATGAGGACATTGGATAGAATAACTATGAATATCACCCTTCTCTCAAAGTCTGTGGGCCGGCCCTGTCAATATAAGATGCCTCTTTGCCCTTGTTTTCAAAGGCTGTTCCTACTTATCTTGTAAAGACCTCACTTAAAATGAAGGCTGCCCCAGGCACTCCAAGGTATACCAGTTCTTCTTATCTCCCAATTCTATCATTTCTCATTGCCCTAACTTGAAATTGCCACTCAGAGGGCAAAAAAATATTTGACCAGATTTAAAAAAAAAAAGTTTTACATAGTAAATAGCACAAGATTTTGCTTATCTTTGGACATGAAAAAAAAATGTTAATGGATATGAAACTATTTGAAAGAAGCAAGCATACTATTAGATTGAGCTGCCTTATATAAAATAAGAGTGAGAGAGAAATTAACAGAAATGATGAATTATATATCCTAGTCTATTGGTCTGAGAATGGTTCTATCTTTTTTGATTAGTAGATTGAAACAACAATCAAGCTTATCTATGATTACTGAAATTGTGATACCTGCAACCTTTTGTTATGAAAAAAATGAAAGGAACTCAAAAACTTGAGGAAATGTAAAAGTTACAAAGAATTCATTATATATAACATTTCATTATCCTATAATTACGTGCCCAGTAGGCTAAAGAACTGTTTAATTTGCAATGACATTGAGGGATATATCATACTACTATCATTGAAAACACTGCAATGATTGTGCCCTATTAAGACCTGAATAAATATGGAAAATGCTTGATATTAATTAATTAATTATCATGAAGATGATGAAATCCTAGAATGTCAGAGGCAAAGACACATCACCTAACATCTATAGGGCAAGTGGATACACTTAACATAACAGACAACAAGCTTATAATTGAAATGGTTGACACACTGTAATATTGATGGTGACTAATTGCTGTACCCAGGACAGAAAGATATGACCAGCCTGCTAAAACCATACTTTCTCTTTTTTTTGCACAATCAAAATATAAATCTAAGTCTAATTAAAAGTAGATCAGACATGAATCATCACAATGGAAAGTCATAAACTTTTATCCAATTCTCACACCTGTTTAAGTTCAAAAAGACAATATCGGTCACTTGAAGGAAAGAAGAGCAGGCAGAGGTTTAGATCTAAGAGAAGATCCTGGGTTAATAATTATGTCCTGTAACCTTTCTCTGAGTCTTTTATCCAAAAAAGACTTGGCCATTTGCCAGCGTAAATATTCATTCAAGAAATACACATTCTCAGGTATTTGATTGATGATCCAGAAGTGGTCTACTAGTGGTCTACTAATCAACATGGATTTTGTAACTGATCCCATATCTTCATGGGGTTTTTATATTCATTACCCAACCAAGACTACTTTCCAAGATCCTGAATACACAAGTGTTACAATAGACATACTCAGCAGTTAACAGAAATACCACCTTGGCTTCCTGCCCTTACAAGTAAGAGTCATTATGGAAAAAGTACAGTTTACAAGATGGCAGAGTAGGTAAACACTGCGCCTGCTTTGTTCTGTGAGCACATTAAAATTACAACTAAGTTATTGAACAACCAACTTGAAGAACTATCTGAAGTCTAGCTGAACAGAAGTTTTGTAAGTAAGAATACAAAGAAGCGGAGACCATGTTGCGATCGGCAGGCGGGGCACAGAAGTGAAAGAAGCCGAACCTCCGTGGCAGTAGAAAATCAGGAGGGATATCTCAGCCTCAAGAGCTTCCTCCCAGAGGAGCAAGGAAACCCAGCCCCATACCAGGCTCCCTAACCCAGAACAAGCCCCACAACATCTAACTAGAAAATGGTACTCTGACATCTAGTTGGGATGGAAGGCTGCGGGAAACCCAAATATCCTCTTAAGTGCCTGTGCAGATTCAGTCACTCATGGGTACTCACCCTGGGCTCGGGCAGAGGAACAGTGACTCAGGGGGCATTGGAAGCATACGGGGGCAGACTGAGTTGTGTGGCTTTGAAGCGAGGGCTGGAGGACAGTCACCATTTTTCCTGGGTGTGTCTTCCTCCCATGCAGCTAGCTGGTGGGTGCCATCTTTCCTGTGTTGTGCCCACCCACACATAGCCAAATCTCAACTTGATTGGTCTGATGAGTTCTGTGTTTACAAATGGCATAGACTTCTCAAGCAAGGCAGAGAGTCCATTGAAAACAACCTTCATCTAGGATGCCCTGTTGAGGTTACTTCCTCAGATATTGTGAAAAAAGTTGAAACCTTGTAGTGAAAGATGCCAGATTGAATACAAAGAAGTTTGCAGAATTGGCTGGAGTATGACCTGCAACCATTTTAAACATTCTCCATCAGCATCTAAGGATGTCAAAAGTGAGTGCAAGAAATGTACCAATAATGCTCACATTGTTTCAAAAACAAGTGTGTCAAGTGTTCACAACAGTTTCTGGACCTCTGCAGAGACAACACAGATGAAGTTTTAAACCAGATTGTCACTGGAGATGAAACTTGAGTTCATCATTATGAGCCTGAGTCAAAGCAGAAGTCCATGCAGTGGCATGAAAAGGGCACACCATCCACTAAGGAGTTCAAGGTGTTGCAATTTCTAGAAAATTCATGGCTACAGTTTTTTGGGAGAGACAGGGTATCCTACTGATCACTTACAATGATAAGGGTGTTACAATAACTGTAAAGTACTATTCTAGTCTGCTGTAACAGTTAATAGAATCTGCCGAGAAGAAGAAAAAAATGGACCAAAGTGTGCTGATTTTGCACAACACACTTTTGCACAAGAGCAATGTTGCATTGGCTACTCTTCATGACTATGACTTCCAAATATTAGACCACCCTCCTTATAGTCCAGACCTGGCTCTGTTTGATTATTATTTATTCCCAAATATGTTAAAACAGCTTGGAGAGAGAAAATTTATAGATGAAATACAATTTCAGCATATTTTGAAGGCAAAAACAAAACATTTTTTTGAGGGTATAAATAAACTTATTAAAAGATCTGAAAAGTGTATTAGGGTTAAGGGTGAATATATTGAAAAGGAAAAATAATAAATAGTTCTTTTTACCCTTCTTCCCCTTTATTCCATGAATTTTTTGACCACCTCTGTATAAGGTATCAATTGCAGTCCTGAGCATAATGCAAGGTCAGTCTCCAGTTCATTATCTAACTGTCTCTTTTCAGTTTCACTCAAGAAGTGGCCCATCACAACACTGAAGGGACTGTTCCAGGAACCTATATAAAGAATACATCTGAGTAATATGAGAGTTGGAAAATGGAGGAAGCCATGATGTCCTTATTAATCCAGGTATTGAGTGTAAGCCAGAAAATTGCACTCATATGTAGAACATAAAACTGAAAGCAACAAAGAAAAAACAAAAAAACTCATGGACACAATCAATAGTTTAAGGGTTATTTGGGGGTAAGCAGGAAGGGGGTGGGAGAAAGGGAGTGGGTGGGAGAAGAGGGAAGAGGAACCAAATATATGATGATGGACAGAGAACTGACACTGGGTGGTGAACATATAATACGACACATAGGTGATGCACTGTAGAACTGTACACCTGGAACATATGTAACCAATGTCACCCCAATAAGTCTAACAATAAAAAATATTTTTTAAAATAATTGCACTCAGCTGTCAACCTCTTTTGGACTTTGTTTCCTTTTGAAAACTACATCATGCCTCTTTCCCTGGTTACCCAATATTCAGTAACTAATCAACACAGGGTATAAAGACCAGATCCCTCTCCCCCAAATGGAATAACTCTGAGAGGACATCGGGCCAGCCACATTAGTATTAAGCATACACCACAGCTCTGCCCAATCCTACTTGTTTACTGTCTGTATCATAGTTCTATACATCTGATAATCTCCTGAGTGCTAATTCCACCTTATTGTCTGCTCTGGAGCAACTTGAAGGACTTAGGAAAAATTTATTATGTGCCCAACAGTGTTCTGAATGTTCTACATATGTTCATTCATTTTATTAATGCAGATATGTTTATGAGCATGCTACTTAATAGATATTAACTAGGTAAGAATGTAGAAATACATATACTAGATGATAAGGTGATTAATAGGACTAACATAATATTTTTAAACTATAAGAAAGAAAACTATTCTGTGAAATATGAATATAGACATTGTTTTCAACAATTTACTCTGAATATTCACCATTATACATTCTTGTCATAATCATGTGATATAATCAAACTTCTTTTTGATTATTTTCCAGGAATTCAGTTTTGTTGACATTAAAAATGTAAATTAATATTCTTTCAGTACCTAAAACATTCCTTGCATGTGTGTAAGTCACTGACTGTAATATCAGCTCTATTGCCATAATCCATGATTTAAAAAAGCAGAGTATCAAATAATACTGTATATTCTAAAGACATTAGACCTTTTCATTATTTGCTCTTATTTATTGTTAGTTGCTAATGCTTTCTCCTCCATTTCCATCAAGGGAATCTTTGTTTTAAATAAATGAACACTTTTTAATGAAGTGTTCATTTATACTAACATGGAAGTGAAAATAAGCTATGCCAGAAAGTCATTAAGGATTTTTCTAAGGGAGATAAAGAAACTGAACAAACTAACACAATTTTATTTTAAAATTAAAATACTTTCAATTCAGAAAGTTTAGAAAAATTAACTTTCAGTAGCAAGTTTCCCAGAATAGAGTGTTCTAATTTACAATTTTCTTTTGTTATGACAGCAAGTAGAAAAACTGCCATGGGTAATAAAATGCGTGAGCCTTAGGTAAAGATCACTGCTCTGTTATTTAACCTTTTCTTCCCTCTCCAAGGTGATATACCATGGTTAGTTTTACTTCGGAAATTGTAGGTAAAAACAGCACTGGGGCATGGAAAATAAAAGATTACTATGATTTTTATTCATTTAGCTTGAAAAGAACTTGTTTCATGTTATATATGTTTTTACTTCTAAAATAAACTACCCGCATTTTGAAAAATTTCTTCCAAAATAAGAAGTGATGGTGCAGAGTTAGGAAGATAATTTAACAGTGACTTAGATGAAATAATTTGCTAATCAAAAAATAATATCAGGAAGTTCTCGTGTCAATTTTCTTAAATTTTTACTATATAAAAAAATATTCTAAAAGCATTCTTTTTATAGTATGAAGAACCAAAAGGAAAAAACCAAAGTATGTGAAGTCCTCTACTATTTACTTGAAAAAAATCACCTATGAAAACTTCCTTTGTTCACAGACCTACAAATGAATAGAATTTGCTTAAATTTTAGTAAATGTTACCCCCAGGCAGGATAAGAGACCTAAGAATCCTGTCACTCAACAATTTGAGAGTGGAAATCTGGGAGAAGGTGTAGAGAATAGGTATATTGCTCCACTGTGTATTCATCAATCTCTATACCAGTATCTTACATGAAGACAATTCAAAAGTAGCATACATTTATATCTTTTAATATGATTCCTTTTCTACATTGTATGATTTCTATCTTATTTACTCCTCAATTAATGGAAGAAAAGGCATAATACACTCACATCGCACTCTAGTGAAATTTAGTAAGCATTTCTGATATATAAGTGCAATAAAATAATCTGTTAATTTTAAAAAAGCTATTATCACATATAAATATAGCAATAAATTTATACAAATACAATCACATTATAAAACATTATTATCATATCACAACCATAGCGAATATTTAAATTATATAAGCATATGCAAATAAAAATGTCCTGTATTTACAGGCAAAAATTATCTCATAATATTTTCATAAAATAATAATTATTCAAGAATTGATTATTAAATAAAGATGATATTTATAGAGAATTACCATTAGAGAAACAATTTGTTATTAATCATGCTTTAGCCCAGTAATATATGACATACCCTTAGAATATTCAAAAGGTTGAATGAGATGATATTATAAATAAAATAAATATTTGATCAATTTGGAACGCTATTTGTTATATTTCCAAGTTCAAAGATCACATGTACTCAACATTTTCTGAAATGAATCCTTGGTCATAGAGATATTACGTCAGAGACGCTGAAGCATCAATTGATTCCATAATACGTACTGAAAACCTCAACATAAATCAACAAAAACAAACTTTTAGTATTGTTCTTTAAATGATTATATGATTACTTATGGAAATGTTGGGTGTATGAAAGTAATCAAAACAAAAATTGTAAAGTAAATAGTATGTAAGAAATTATTTAATGCATATTTGTTTCATCATGCAATGTAGAAGGCACTATACTTACTCTAAAACTAAGGTGGTGGACAAAAAAATGAAATATGATTTTCTGTTTTTTGTGAACACATGAAAAAATGAGAGTCATATATATTGAAATAATATAAGATAAAAATATGAGATCTTATACATATATCTTACTAATAGTAAATAATCAATAATTTGACTAATTGGATGGAATATAATACAAGTGCTTTGGGAGTTCAGAGGACTGTGTATATTAAAATGAGGTATGCTGGCTATATGAAACATAAGTTCTATTTATTGTTCATTAGGAATTGTACAAGTTACTTTGTTTATTATCTCATAGAAGAGACACATTGAATATATGTGTAAAGTTGGCTAAGGATAGAAGACCAAAAGATGGATATTGTAAGAGAGGAGACAATATCAATTGATATGTGTGGTGACAGAGCATTAAATGGAACACCAGAACTGAGGAGTACAATTAGAAAATTGTGCTACTTGATTACAGAGGGCTTTGGATATTAAAAGAGATATATCTGTAACAGTAATTATGTTTTATTAAGTAGTTACAATGTGTTTTAACATATATTTGAACAAAAGCTATGGAGAGTAAACATTAACATTTCCCCCATACTATACACAATAAAATTATGAATAAATTCAATGAATTAATTTGCTCCAGGTGACACAGATACCAATTGCTGTAAATAACATTATGCCCATTAAGAATAGAGCTTCTATTCTTAATTATACAGTACATGGCCATTGCAATGAATTAACTTATCGTGACTATTGTGAAGTCAGATGCTCTACCATTAGGCCACAAGGTCCTTATCGTGACTATTTTCTTTTTCTTTTTTTGGGGGGCGGGTAGTTCCGTGGTTCGGGATTGAACCCAGGCCGCGGCGTTCAGAGTGCCGAAACCTAGCCACTACACCACCAGGGAACCCCCTTTGTGACTATTTTGATACAAATTTTAGATAAAATGTCTCTATCTTGGGTCCTAATTTTAAACATATACTCATATTATCTATACAGTGGTTCTCAACCTGTGGTTCGCGACCGCTTTGGGGGTGAAACGACCCTTTCACAGGCGTGTCACCTAAGACCATCGGAAAACACATAATGTACTTATGCAGACCAGTCACACATGTGTAGAGAGCAGCTACCAATAATTTTATGGTTGGGGGTCACCACAACATGAGAAACTGTATTAAAGGATCGCAGCATTTGAAAATCTGTCTGTTCTTAGTTTATGGTATGGTTCACAAATAAAATTAAAAACTTTAAAATGCTAAGTATTATTCATATATTTGCATTTTTATTAGTGATAAATAGTATAATTATATTTTCCTATCGGACACGTTTTATTAAATTTTTCATAGAATATCCATCATCTATCTTTCTACATGTATATAATTTGTTTTATTAAAGAAACATTTATTATATGAAGGATATTTATGATTTAAAGAATCAAAGAAGAATTAACATTATATTTCAGCATTCAGTTTTCTATATACAAGTTAGTCAAATTAATCCGTATTTTATTCACTTATATTCTAATTATTTCTGGATTACAGATATAATCTAAATGTAAAATGCCAGTTATTATAGAAATACTAGAGTGAAAGCAAAATATTTACTTTCAGCATAACTGAATCACCATATCAAAAGTTAGTTTCCCTTCTCGGACGTAATTCATCACCAATTTGATATGTGTTATTCTAGAAATATTTGTGTGCAAGTATACATACTCATGCATGTGTGCATATGATTTTGAGGAAGTTTATTTTGATCTCAATATCTTTTAATCTAATTTTATTTTTATTAGATTTATGCCAATATAATAGGTATACAGAAATTTTAAAAGAATATATTGTATTATATATGCATGTAAAATTTTATTTGATAATTTATTGATGATTATTTAAATTGCAATCATATGCCTAATATAGGTACATATGTAATATTGAAAAATGCAAACATTTTTGGCAAATGTACACAGTTTCACTTCTAATAGCTATTGTATTCAAATTTCTTCTCAAGATGGATGCATTACACTCCATCAATCACCATGGCGTGTATATAAAATTTTTAATTTTATCAATATGATCTGTCATTATTAAAAATAATACACACATCAAGAAATAAAAAAGACAAGTAATGGTTATATAAAATATTATAATACATATAACTGACTACAGAATAGTATCAATAATATATAAAGATCTCTTCAATTCAACTAAGAGCACTCAATTAAACCAGTTATGAAAGAGGTAAATTATGTGAAAATACAAGTCAGAAAATAATAAATACAAATATCAGTAAGTACATGAAAATGTACTTGTACCACAAGAAACTGGAGAAATGTAAATGTTTGTATTTCTGTGTATGTGTGTGTTCGTGTTCTTGTGTCCTAACTTGCTTACTGTGGTTTCCTCATTTACCGAACAAAGGGTCTGCTGTCTGTATTATGGTGTGTTCTCCTGTTGGCTAATAATTTGTTAATCTGTCTTCAAAAAAATTACAAAAAAAAACACCGATTAAAACATGTGATAGTCTAGAAATTCTGCAAAAATTCCAAGGAGAATATAAAAATTATCTGTTACACACAAGTTTTAGAGTTATCTTGAGTATCCTTCAAATAAATGACTGAGATGCATTATAAAATTGGGATGCATACATGTTTCTTCAGAACTTTGTACAGCCACAAATGCCTCTATGTTTCATATTACATGGCTGGATACTTTCCAGACAGCCCTCATACATTGATATCATGAATAATTTGAGTGAGCACATTTTAAAAATGGGAACTTTATTTATGGTGCAATGTATCATTTACTTTGATATCCCCTGGAAGTCATGATTCTGTTCTTCATCTCGGTAATTTTCAAATTTTTATATAAATGGAAACATGTAATGTGTACAATTTGAAAATTTTTTTTTACTCAGAATGATTTTCTTGGTATCTAAATTGTTGAATAAAATATTGTAATATACAGAGTATGGTATTGACACAAAGGTAGACAAATAGATCAATGAAAAGAAATAAATCATTTCAAAACCAAACTTACACATATATGGTCACTCGATATTTGAAAGTGACACCAGGGAAATTCAATTAAGAAAGGAAAACATTCTTAATAAATCTTGGTGGGGGCTACTGAGTTATCTTCTACCTTAAGCCTTGAACAAGATTTAATTTGCGGTGGATCATCAATATAAATATAAGGTTTAAAACTTTAAAGCTTCTAGAATAAAACCAAGAAAAATGTTTTTGTGACTCAGGCTTGGGGGAGATTTCTTGGACAGGTTTCAGAACTCATAACAAAAAATGTTGTGACCAAATTACAAAAATTATAAAAGAAGTTATAAAATTTAAAAATTACTGTTCACAGAAAATATTTAAAAAACTAAAAGGCATATCAAATAGTGAAAGGAAATAAATGCAATATATTTATCTGGCAAATACATCTTATTTAGACTATGTAAGAAACTCCTAAGAACTGATAAGAAAAATTAAGATAATCTAATTTTTAAAATGGTGAAAGCCTTCAACATGCATTTACCTGAAGCAGCTCAAATCATTAGTTAATGCAATTAATGGAATGTAAATTTAAGCCACATTGAATTACTATTCCACTCTATCAGAAGAATTAGAATTCAGACTGATAAAACCGACTGAACAAGTGAATACTGAGTAACTGAATTGCTCATATGTGTTTACTTCAAAGAATGCAATGAAAAATTTGTGTCCATTTCCAGTAAATTTGAGCAGATGTCCAATCCGATCCAATAGTCCTGCTTCTAAAATATACTTCCCAGAAATGAGAACTTTTGTTCACACACACACACACACACACACACACGTGTGCATGCACACACACAACCTTCAGGATTTTTCATAGCTCTTTTATTTATAATAACTACAAACTGGAAATAGCCCAAGTGTCTACAATTAGGAGAACAGATAAACAAATTGTAAATTAATTCTATTGAATGTTATGTAGAAATAGAAGTGACCATGCACTAAGTTAGTAACAATTACTTGAGCTAAAGAAATTGCACACAAGGTTAATTTTTATGTTATATCCTTACATTTATGCAATATTTTGGAATAAGCAAAACTATTTTAATAGAATTCAGAGGAGTGGTTAAGCAGGCAGGTAGGAAAATTGAATATCAAGGAACATGACGGAACTCCCTGGGGGGATGGAAATATCTCGTGTTTTGATCTTAGTGGTGGTTACCCAGGAGAAATATGTTAATATTCACCAGGCAGCACAGTTAAGAATTAAGTTTACTTTGGGTAAATTGAACTTAATTTACAGAAAAAAGAAGGGAAAACAAAGCAACATCCTTTCCCAGAAGTCTCACATAGATGAGAGGTGGAGAAGAAATGAAGGGAATCAATGACAAAAAGATTACATTTCAAAAAGCCTTGGACCCAGGGGACTTAATATTAGGTACTGGGAAATACAGAAACAGAGAGATGTATGCTTCTAGAAAGGAGAATATGACTGATTTTATAAGAGGAATTTAAGGTTGTTTAAGCTCACTCTGTCATCCCCATCTCTTCCCAGCGTATCGTCGACAAATAGCTATCTGCTCCCCAAAATACATAATTTTAATAACTGCAAAAGAATCAACATAAACTTTGTTACACTGTGCTTCACTATGCTATGTAAAGAAGCTATAAATGTGTATTAAGTGTCATGAGAAAAGAATCTTTAAGAATATGAGAAAAATACTCGTAAGAAACTGGTATATTGCCAAGAAATAATTCCGTAAGTTTCAAAGAAATTAATGGCAAGATAATTTCCTTAAAAAAAAAACAACAACTATGAAACCCAACATGAAAACAGAGATGTCAAGCACAGGGAAGCCAGAAAAGAGATATGTATATAAATGCAATTTTATGCAGTTAAAGCCATTTTGAAGCCTCCATTAGAAGAAAAACTACAACTGGAAAGCCTTGCTAGATAAATTAAAGTCAAGCTTGAAACAGATACAGGCAGGAAAGAAATGTAAGGGAGGATGCCCACACACATAAAACCATATTTTGCCATGTATAATGCACTCTTGTGTATAATGAGCACTCACATTTTTGGCCCAAACTTTCAGGGGGAAAAATCTTTTGTTTTAATTTTTTAATTCAATTTGTATTTGTTTATATTTAGGTACCTGATTTGTGTATTAGGAAGGAATTTTAGCATTTATTTTTAACATATTATGGCACAAGAAATTTTATGTAACAAATAATTATAAAACACAAGAATGCAAACAAGGTACAATAAATTTTCTGTATAAAATATTTAACATAAAAAAGATTGTATTCCAAGGTATTATTATTTTACATACAGATATTAACATTGATTTCTAGAGTTACATTTTTAACTCATAAGCATAACAAATTAAAAACATGTAATAGATACAGAATTAGTACTACCGATGTATAATGTGCATCCTTATTTTTCCCTCATGAATTTGAGCGAAAAAAAAGTGCACTTCATGCATGGCAAAATACGATATTGGTCATTCTTCTATTCAACATGTTTGAATACGCCCATACTTTGCTTTCTGTATGTGTTCATCAAGGCCCTCTGCACAGCACCAAGGCAGTATTGATTTCAACCATTTTATTGGAGGGCATACCTTTATAACAGGAAAAGGAAAAGGAGTCACAAAATACGCAGCTGGAGTCACACTGCCAGGCAAGACTGATCCCAATTGAAAGGAAGAATGATGGGCATTTGGATGGACACTTCTTCCACTGCCATACAGCCTGAGAAAGTTAAGCAAGTCAGAATCTTCTAGTAAAAGTCACCCACAGAGGAGTATATGTCTCCCAGAGGCAGAATTGCTTTAGCACACCTCCACATCCTCTTATTAGCCGGAAGCAGTCTGTGGAAAGCGTGGTCCTTGCATAAATAGTGGACAAATTGCAGAAAGCTGCTGCTTGGAATTTAGGATTATGGGAAATCCATTTGAATTATTTGACTATTGCACTTGGGGGCAGTTTTGACTCATGGTATTCAAAATACTGTAATATTTATAAAGCTAAAAATAAAGCTGAAAAATGTTTTATCCAATTACAAAATAAAGGTGAGCCAAAGACAGTTTCCCCCTGAAATCAATTTCTGTATTTTGAAAAAATCTTTTGCTGTTTATATGCATTTATTTGTAAAGGGTATCTATTTTTTAAGTATTTGAAATCTGAAAATTAGTTTAATCATTAAACAGTTTTGTCACTGTCTTCTCATCCAGTTTATTTCTACATCATGATGTGATGTTCATCCATAACACAACAAAGCTCATATCTCTGAAAATGCTTATATTATTTAAATGAAACATGGCAAGAGATAGAATTCTAATTTCTACTTACTTTTCTTTAGACAAATTATTACACTTTTTTTCCTATGTCATTCTCTATTTCAATAAAACAAATCTAACTCTAATCAGAAATTTTCTCCTTTTTTAGCCATTTTTTTTCCCTATGGAACAACTAAAAATTTTATACTGTAATTCGTGTTTGTTAATTTTACTTTAATATAGCTTTTGTTGTTGTTTTTGCTTCTTCTTTCTTTAACTGTAAGGTTAGACTGTTTGAAATATTTCTTCTTTCTTGAGGTAGGCCTTTACTTCCATAAATTTCTTTCTTAGAACTGTTTTGCTGTGTCCCAGTGATTTGGCGACCTGTGTTTTTATTTTCATATTTGAATATGTCTTCAGCACATTTTTACTTATCTTTCATTTGGAACTTCATGCATAAATGAGAACATTCCTTTTCTTTTTTTGATTCTTCACTTAATTTCAAATTTCATGTTCTTACTTTTTTAAAAAAAATTAAGACTCAAGATTCTAACATTAAAATCTTTCCTTTCACCCTGCTCTTTCATAAATTTTACAAATATAATTCTTATCAATTTAGTTTTTATTCTGTCTTACATAAATAGGTCTTTCAACTCAGTAACTCATTCTACATCTTCACCCATGGTGTTATTTATCACACCTATTTCTTCCTTCATTTTACATACTATTTTTTCACAGTTGGTATTTTTTCTATATTCCTTTTTACTATTTCTTGTTGTTTTATTACATTAATCATATTACCCTAATTATCTTAAGCATATTTAACATCTTTGTTTTTAGTCTACCTGCTTTAACAATTTCACCAGATAGCACATTCTGTTGATTAGCTGTATATTTTTATTTGAAGGCATTTTATGCTTGGAGTGCCTATGCTAGTGGAGGCATTAGCTGTTCTTTTGGTGAAGGATATTGGAGAAGGGCAGAAAAGCAGGCCTTACTCTGAATTACTTCAAGTGATTTTCAGGATAGTGAAGAGATGAGCCCTTGGGAAGACAGCCCAGGTACCAAATAACTAAATCTTTTTACAGCTACATCAAAGCTAACTATGTAACTCACAGTTTATCTTCTATTTCTTATTAGAAGCTGAACCTGACATAGACATTATTCTTGGTAGACAACAATCTGCCCCACATATTTTCAGAGCTAAATGTCAATAGAGTGAAATCTAAAGATAAACTCACTGACGAGACTTACTTTCCATGGTGCTCAATACTAGCCAGAATTTCTGAAGTTCTAACGTCACCTATGAAGTCTGGCCTGTTGTATGCCAACATGTGGGAGACAAGGAGAAAGATGAAATATTTTACACCCAACATCTTTTCATTGTTTACTCTGGAAGCTGTCTGCTTTAAAAGCTCAAACCCACTCACCAACCCCCAGGTTAATTACACTACGGTGATCAGAACAGATTTCAGATCCCCTGTGCAGTTTCTCACATATGCTGTCATGTTATTGTCATTTTTTGTTATTGTTGTTGTTAATTATACTAAGCCAAGCCCTCATCAACTTTATCTCAAACCCATGCTGTTCATTGTCTTGATTTTTTTAAAAAGATATGTATTTTATACACATTGTAAACTTCTCCAAAATTTGCCTGTGTAACTGTTTTTTTCTTTTTAATCTTCATATATGGGCCTAGATATAAAAGCCAGATGTAAAATGACTTAATGCAGGAGATAACAGGGCAAATAACAATAGAACAACCTAATTTCCAATTTTAGATTTCTACCATCATCTGACAATCCCTTAAAAATTTAAGATACTTATGACTTTATCTCTTCATTTATAATTAGACTCGTGTGGTATTTCATGAAATTAAGCCTCAGTAGCACATAATTTATGACTCAGAATTTATACTTGTAAATTAAATGGAAAATGAATGAACTTGAACCTGAATTTTTAAGTATATTTTGTACTTCCTAGTGTAGAAAACAATAGCTGTCAAAATGCAACTCATCCATTAAGTGACATTCAGATTGGCCATACTAAAAAGAGAAAAGTAGAAAATACCATAGCACTTAACTGCATTCATAATGTGAATCAAAAATACATATAATGTATATGCTTACATAATATGAGCAGATATATTGCATGATATATAAGATCAGTTAAGTATAATAGAATATTCTGGATTGACAAGTATTTCACCTATTTTTTGACACTGTCATCTATTGTTACTGACTGGAAATCTATTGTTTGTCTATTGCCTATTATTCCAAGGAAAAATCTGATTTATAAAATTATAAATTTCCCCTATGAATAGATGTTTTTATTTTACCTTATTAACATTTAGCATTTCAACTATTATTTTTCTAGTATTATTTATTATTATTTTTCAATCTGACTGCCTCAATTCTAGAATATTCTCCACCATAATCTTTTTAAGTAGTAAGTCTCATATTACACTTTTCTTTCTTTCACAGACTCTAGGTGTCTTGACTGATGTTTTAATTTTCTCTCTATATATCTAATTGACAGTTTTCTTCGAAGATTATTTTTCTTGGTTACTGGTTTAAGGCTGTTTCTCTTAAGAGCACAATGCCTTTGCCATTGGTAATTTCTGTTAGTTTCTAGGCCCTGGAGCAGCTGCCTTTGCAAACTAATGTATGCAGTTTTTGCCCTTCCCTCATTGATGAGAAAGCATTAATGAGGCTATAGGGACCAGCTATGATAATAGCTGCTTCAACTCTTATTCACTGTTATAACTTTACTTTTTTTTTTTTTTTTGCATTTCAATTCCTAAGAGATATACTTTTCTTTCTTTTGATCTTTGATGTGGGGAAATAAAATATATATCATCATCGGTAAATTTCAACTTGTTCATTACTGAAATTATTCTAAGGCCATTATGAGGAAGTTGTATATGTAGTACATAATATATATATATTATATATATATATATATAACTATATATATATAATATATATATTCTATATAATATTAGATATATTATATAGAATGTGTGTGTGTATATATATATACATTAAAATAAATATTCAAAATTTCTCTATTCTTTTATAAGTTAATTATCAATATTCAGGTCAAAACAGGTATCCTCTTAATTGTTTTACTAAGATCCTTGTGGCATATTTTGGAGAATAAAATAAAGACAGCTATATAACTTACAGTGAAATTTTCTAATTTTCTAATTTAAATTTTGTAATTGCTGGTTATTAGTCAAGGGAAAAATGTTGGCAAGTTAAATATATATGTCTTTTACATTAAATCTAAATTGCCTGGGATACTACAGAGCCTTACATCAAGATTTTCAGATTAGAATTATTTTTACAATAACAGTGGGATCGAAATTTCAAATGTCTTATTTGCCTGATCAGTAAGTCCTTGATTTATTTAATACGCAAGACATAAAATCTAATGAACTTGTTTGAATGCAACTGGAATAATGTATAATAAAAATAAATATCTATGGGAACATTTGTACCCAACTACGCAGGACACTCTTTATTCTGTTATTCTCCCCCCAAAAATTTTCCATTGAAAAAAATGAATAAAGAAAACAGTAACACAGAGCCCAACCTGTGTTAGAGACCTGGAAAATAGGAAAAGGAAGAAGTGAAACAGTGAAGAAATTCTTTGATCCATTACCCAAACTTTAAAGCTGTCAGGGAAATTCTGGAGATTTAATGGTGTGCTCACCATTAAAATGGTTTACATTCCTCAGTTCTTTTTAGAGGAACCAAAAAGTAACTTTTTAAAAATTTGACTTCAATTAAAGACACTTCACATAGGCCATAAAAATCATTATTTTTCTAGTTATCACAGCTGCTAGAGGTAAAGATGGCCCGCAACAGGAGAGCCATCTGCTTTACCGACGGCAACATGTAATTCTCTGGGATTGTTGATTCAACAAGTTTATACACATTATTTTTCATTGAGAAAGATCTTCTGAGATCACACATTCAGTCAATAGGTCATTCGTTATCAAGACAAGGACACTTTCAATTTAACTTTACCTTTCTTCCCATGTTAAACTGCTGTCTATCATACCCTCTAACATTCCTGGGTGCATTTTCATGTGAACTGTATGTATAATCAGTTATAAACAAGCCACATCATAATTTCTCTCATCTCACACAGAAAATCAGCAGTTAGATATAATGTGTTTGATGCCATGAAAACCTATAAAAGTAATTATATAAATACCTGGAGTTATCAATAATTTAATTTACTGACATTGGTTTCCTTTCTAATCACATCACTACATCTAGCAGAAGAGAAAATGAAAAACCAATTAAAATCACACTGATCGACGAGGGTAAAAAATAGATTAAAGTTCTAACTAAAATGTTTGGGAAGGGTTTCCTAAAGCCTTTTCCTTATACCCAATGAAAATGACAGAATTTGGCCTTTACCCTCCACCCTTTAAAAATGATTTAGATTTGATCACTAGTAAAATGGAGTAAAGGATGGCATGAGTAATTGAAACATAATTTCAATACTGAGTCTAGCCAAAGGATTCATTTTCTTCTCCCAAATAGACTTTACAAAAGTAACAAGCAAGTAACTTAACTGGAATTTGATTAATTCTTCTTCCACTCATTTCAGTTCTCTTTATTTTGCCCAAAGCAGAGGTAATTAATTAAGTTAAAAATAATATGAGATCAGAAGCAATTAGATTGGTATACATTTTCCTTAATTAAGGTTCTCAACTTGGCAGTTTATCATTATAGCACTTTTTTCTTCAGATGTAGCCGAATAAACTGTCAAACATTTTAGAGAATATGGTATGTCTAACATATTTGTGTCCATACTATAGCAATTCACCTTTTGTTAGCATATAACTTAATTTCTTCTAAAAATGGTTACTGAGATAACTAATTATCTCAGTAATAAAAGCCACAACGACTATTATTTATCTAAATGAAGACAAATGTGAGTCCAGTTTTGCCTGGAGTGGGGAAGGCCCTCGTGTTCGTGATTGTTTTGCATCCTCATCCAAACAGCTTACGTTCTCCAAGCTCTATCACCTCTTTGCCTTTCTCTGTCAAGGCAAACAGTCACTCTTGATAGAACAATAATAATAATACTGAATAGTACAAAGGAAATGATACACTTATTATTTTGTGTCAAATTTAACAGAGTATGCTATTAAGAATGTAAGCTGGTAAGATAAAAATAATAGGATAAGTGAAGTCCCAAAGATTTGATTAGCTTTTTGGTTTCTCATCTCATTTTGGAAAATATTTGTGGGAAATACTTTATTATGATAGTACTTAAACTAGGTTGAGTCGTGTATCTCATGGAGAATTTAGTAAAAGCAGGTAGAGAAACACCCCGATCTCGACTTACACACACGAGTCTTCCTCATGCTCTCTGCTGCTTCTCCGTCTCTGCCAGTCATCACCTCCTCCCTCTGTCACTCTGCTTGTCCTTCTCCCTGTCCCTCTGTCGGTCTCTGTCTCTCTCTCTCTCTCAGACACACACACAGAGTTGCTTACAATTTTAGGACCTCATTGTGTTTGTGTATTTAATGTGCAGCCCAAGACAATTCTTCTCCCCATGTGGCCCAGGGGAGGCAGAAGGTTGGACACCTCTGCTCTACTCCATTGTCCTTTTCACTTGGGTCATGATATTAATTGCCACTTGAAATTGTCTTTCTCATTTATTAGATTATGTTTTCTACCTGCCCTTACCTAATTATAAATTACATGAGAAAATGAAAAATGTCTGTTTTCTTAATTGCTACATCCATAGCCCTTCTTACAATGCCAGATTCAAGGAAGCATTCAGTAAATTTTGGTTGGAAAAAATGAGAAGTGGATACTGTTTCTCTAAAAACATCAATGAGAGTTACTGGTCATGCAGATGATACCATTTCCTTCATAAGTAACTCTTTTCCTTAAAAAAAAAAAAAAAAAAAAAAAAAAAAAGGATTTCTTTAGTGAACTAATTTACCCTTTTGGTCTTATTCTGAGCATAGGCCTATCTCAACTAAGCTGGGTCAAATGGGTTTTTAAAATCAACATAACAATATAATTTCAGTATTCTAGGTGACTGTGTTTACTGAATTGGGGTACTGACCCTTTTAAATATCAATGTCCATTGACTCAAATATTATAATAAAACTAAAATATTTGAATGCTACAATTAATTAATTATAGGAAACTGTAATAACCATTTTTACTTGTTTTTAATACAGTGAGGGCAAAACATGTCTTTGGCTTCCACTTTGCCAAACATAAGCATGTCAACTGGTATCACCTCAAGAGCTGCATGCTAGGAAGAAAATATTTCCATGCATTATTACTCCGCACTAAAAGTTCTCAGGCTCAGAATATATCAGAATATCAGTTAAAGCCCATAAAATAAATTAATGAGGCTGGAAATGAATATCAGCAGAAATATATTTACAGTTTTACAATTACACATGAAAAATTATATTTCATTATTTTTGTTTCAAAACCTTCCAGAGAAATGTTACCATCAGTTAACTTCAGTCTTTAGAGTATGTTCTAATTTGATATTATTTGTGTAGATAACTTGTTAGCTTACTATGCAGTATACCTTTTTTGTAATAGATTTCACTTTGTATTAAATTGTTGAAAAAGTGCTATTATATAGTTAACAGGATTTAATTTATTTAATCTTTAAGAAAAATATTTCTACGTGACACATATTTGCCTTCAATATTCAGCATCTTTAATGTTATTAAGTCGCAAGATTTTAAATGAAGTTTTATATACTGCTTATATACTGGCATTGTTTTTTGTTTTCATATTATGTGGCAAAATTCACCTCAATTGAAAACAAGACAATTGATGGGGGTTCCCTGGTGGTGTAGTGCCTAGGCTTCGGCACTCTCAATGCCGCGGCCTTGAGATTAGATTCCCAGCCAGGGAATCCACCCCCACACACACACGAAAAAAAAAAAAGGAAAAAACCCAGAAAAATGAAAACAAGACAATTGACTTTGCCTTATGGAATTTGTTTAAAAATATTTCAATGTAGTCCTTAATGTTACCAAGTGGCACATTTTGGAGATCAAAAATAAAACTGCTTCTTGGATGCCATTTATGGCAAGTGTAAAATGTCACCGCTTAATAATCTTCTTTCCTGGACCAAAAAATAGAATCAGTTCACTAAAAGCTATTTTCATAAATGCAAAACTATTTTTTGCTTAGAATTTGAAAAACAGTGTGTGCATCTCATTCAAAATGAAATGAGAAGAATTTTGCAATTTTATCTAAGAGGCATATTTTTGAAATACCCACATGATTAAGCAAAAATGCAAAAGAACCAAAACAATTATTGCTTTCATCCTACCACCACCACCACCAGCAGCAGCAGCAGCATCATTATTAATAATCAGGATGTTTATAACAAATCATGCCTATTGGACAGTTTATATGTGCTAGGAATTGTCCTGCCTCACTCAACCCTCACTGTAAAACTATAACCTAACATTTATTACCTCTTGTTTATGATAAGGATAACTATTTCAGAGAAATGAAATCAGTCAAGGTCATAAGTTAGGGAGCTCAAAACCCAGACCAGAAATTTGGCACAGCAAATGTATAGCAGTCTTCAAAAATAAATATATGAGGTCTGTCCGGAAAGTATCCAGCCATGTAATATGAAAAATACAAGCATTTATAGAAGATAAAATAGACAAGAAATACTATGCATAGGACAATGACACCTCAGTCCCCTTCAAAGTAGGCACCTTGAGACCTCACACAGTTCTTCCCACATCTCTCCCACTATTCAAAAGCTTCACACAAAATTTGACACAGATTTGTTGCCCTATTAGCTCAGTCATTTTAAATGTGACAGCTACCTAACACACATTTTCAGTCAACTGGCATCGAGCGCCCTCACTGACTGGTACAGTCAAGGCGTCGTTGTTCACGCATGCGTATTCCAGTCCATTCGCCTTGGCTGCCAGGCTATATTGATGTCGCGCAAATCATTCTTGTTATATTGACAATGACTGGATTTTTTCCAGACAAACCTCCAATGTCATAACATGAATATATTAGTGAAGTTCTCCAAATACAAATTACATTGTATTGCGTTTTGTTTGTACTGATATATTTTTGTTTGAAATTTTTAGGGTCATATAGACTCCAGTGTTAGGACAGACGCCCTCTGGGACGCCTCCACACCTGAGCGTCAGGAATCTGGAGACCCAGCTGCTCGGGGAGAAGCAAATGTTTGCCTGTGCGGACTGAGCATCAGTGAAAGGAAACCACGCTGCAGTAAACTTCTCTCTCTCTTCCTTTTTTGAAATATGTTTGAGTCCCTTATTTTATGTATAAGAACGTTTGGTATTTGTCTGGACAAGCAGAAGGGACCTGAGTTTAAAGTGATAGTAAAATACACTTTTCTGGATTTACAGGATATCTGGTCATAGGTCACCACAGGAAGGCACAGAATTTGTATTAAAAATTGACTACACAGTTGTACCAACAAGTTTATTTATTCTGCTTCTCTTCATTATGTTTTTTTTTCTACTCTTCCAGTGTCCCCTATTGTATATTTTAGATGACTGTGTTATGCTGAAAGGGAGGAGGAATTAGGAAACATGCAATATATTATTTTGTAGGAAGGGGCTTTTTATTAATGACTTAAGGCATAAAAAATGGAAGAAAAAGAACAGGCTTGAGCATTTCCAATATTCTGTAAGGCTTATTTATTGCATGAGGATAAAATCTCAGATTGGTTATGGTGCTCTTTTCAAGTTACCACATACCAGCCATCAACTTAAAAGAACTTAATAAAATATTGTCATATGTTGCAGTTGTGTAATTGATTGTCTTAAAGTATATGTTTTATCCAGGATAATTCATAGAAAAGATAAACATGAAATTGTATTTTACAGTTCACTATTACCTAACATTACATGGATATCCTGTGTTAACTTAAGGTGGTGGTATCTGCTATAGTTAATTAGCACATGCATTTCTGTGGTTTAATATGAATAGAGTCTTATTTCTGAAAATAATAATGACCAACATTGGTTTCCCTGATCAAAGGCTAGAGAGTTTAGTTTAGTCAGTCATGAAAGCGTTCAAGTTGCCCTGGGAGGAGGTACTTTCACTTTCATCAGAAGGTGAAAGAATGTAGGGGAGTGAGTTAGATCTGTGAGGTAAGATTGCAGTGGCACCCTGCATTTTTTGTTTAAATGCCATGGGCTAGGATGTCGCCCTGAGCCACAGCTAAATACGGGGTTGAAAGAAAGACAATTGAGTCCAGGAGGAAGGAAAGCCCACATTTTGTTAAGCAGCCAGCATTCTCCTCAAAAATCCACTTACATATTTTATGTATTTTTATTTGTATATAGTGAAATGGAATATGATTGTATGAGTCATCCTTTTTTCTGTTAAAAAAAGAGAATAATATGATAATGGCTTTTTATAGGGCTTAAGCCTACAAAAATATATTTATAACATATTGCCAACATATTCCAGAAATTAGTTATATTTCTCAAAGATTATTAGGTTCAGTTACATTGATTATTTTAATTTAATTTAGGAGATGTAATTTGAGAAGACTTCCTCCCAAATCAATAATTTTAATTATACAAGTTTTAACTAAATTTGGGTATTTTGTGAATGCAATACACTACTTTAAGTGTTGTTAAGTAATAAAAAGTAGATCCCAGAGCATTTCGAATGAGTGGTAATAAAGTCTAAAATGAAAAAAAGATAAAGGGAAATTTAATATTCCAGGATTCCAGAAAGGAATTTTGTTAACAGAGTAGCGAATAACAAAACTTTCCATCAGTCTATCAAACAGGGGCACTCTCTTTGGAAGCTGTAGCAGAATTAAGGTTTAAATAATCCTCCCGCGCGAGCCAGAGCAAAAAAATTCAAGAATCAAAAAGGAAATACTTGTTCTAGGTTTCTAAATGAATTTCCTAAGAGTTCATCTTTCCATAGGAGCACAGTTAGAACAGAAAAGATTTTTCAGACTACTATCTAGAAAGTGGTTCGAGTTAAAATTTATCCAGAAATTATGACAACGCATGGTCACATGGAGCTAAGGAATCTTAAAGAATAGTTATTGCCTAATAGTGATATATGTGAAATCATTATAAGAGCAAGAAAAGTCCTACTGCCAGGGGGATGTGAGTGAGCTGATTATCAGAACAATCCCATTACCCCTTAAAAAGAAAAAGTATTATTAACTCTGTCAAGCTGTTCTATATCTAATTTTACTCTTGGAAAGTGTTAATTTCTTAAGCTATTTGCATCAGTGTACTTCTTAATTGGTTTTAGCATATATGTGGAATATGGATTTTTAAGTAAAACAAGAGTTAAAAGATAGATTAATTTTCATTTTTAATGAAATACATATGATAATTTAAAATAAGTAATAATAGTAACTTCTCGAGCACGTGACACCCATTACAAACTCCAGGGGAGGAGTCTGATAGTCTGGAGAGTAGCAAAGAGCATAACAGTGACTGCCCCCAGGGGCCACAGTCCCAGGTTGTCAATGTGCTGCATAGTTTGCAGGCATCAGAGTGGCCAAGTTCTACACAACTGACACAGGGACCAGATAGAATAAGGCTTTACTCACAGAGAGAGGAGACGGAGTAGGATCAACTTCAATAGTAAGCGTTGGTCTCCCATGGCCAAAAGGACGTCCTGGCACAGCTGCTGATGGGAGAGATGGTTTGCATGCAGCCCTGCTCAGGCAAAGGGCCCATTTCTTCTCCACTGGGAAGAAGCAGAACCAAGAAGTACACATCAAATACAGAACAGGGGAGGTATTACCAAATACAGCAGTATGCACAGCACCGGCACCTTATAGCCATGTAAAGAAATATTCCAGACCCAAGATGCATTCTCCTGCAACCGAACATACTCTTTGATGAGGATCAATAGTCCACACGTGACACTTTTTCAGACAATCCATCCCTCCGCCCCTTGCTCTACCACTGAAGATAGCAGATACAGCCCATCAAATTTGTTTACAATAATATTGACCCATATAATGGATAACTTAATTTAAAACCTTGTTTTACATTGAGCCATTTGATTTATTTTCTTGCACATTATTTCTATTAAATTAGGAAATAACTAATTTAGGTCAGTAAGTCTGACAATACATATTTGGTAGCTTGCTCAAGTAATGCTCTGTATTTTAAATTATGTTGTGATTTCTCTTTGAATACCACTTTCATCTTTCTGTCAGTCAATATATTATAAATTCAAAAAAGCTATAATTTTAAGAGATATAAAGGATTTAAAATCTATATACTTTGGTTGCATTTAGCATGCTAAAGTATATGTTACAGTTCTGTTGTACTACTTGTATATGATTTGTAATATTGTGATATATAAGAAAAATATATAGCTGATCCTTGAAACACGTGGGTATGAACTGCATGGGTCCAACATTCTTTTCTCTAGATTACTTCATTGTAAGACTACAGTATATAATACATATAACAAACAAAATAAGTGTTAATTGACACATGTAAAAACTTGTTATTTATGTTATCGGTAAGGCTCAACAACAGGTTACTAGTAGTTAAGTTTTTGGGGAGCCAAAAGTTATATGCAGATTTTTTTTGACATTTAACATTAATTTGTATTCTTCTCAGGTGTACAACACAGTAGGTAGGCATCTATAGAATTTATGAAGTGCTCTCCCCGATTAGTGCATTGTCCATCTGATACCACGCATAGCTTTTCGACATTATTACCTCTACTCCCCATACTGTCCCTCACATCCTGCTAAACACTATGTGTCTACCAATTATATGCAGACTTTTTACTGCATGAAACTTCAGTGCCCCTAACTCCTGCTTAATTCAAGGGTCTACTGTATTTGGTTGTTGTCCCGTTTCTGGTACAGAGCTCCTAAAATTGTTGGAATTTCCCAAATGTCTTTTGTTAAATTAATGAACTGACTTTTGGATCCACACCTATGGATGGGGACTGGTTGTCAGGAGATTAGAGGGTTAGAACTTTCATTCTCACCCTTTTGACCTCTGGAGAGGTGAGAGGTAGTAAAGAATGGGTAAAATGCCAATGGTCAATGATTTAATTAATCATTCCTACATAATAAAGCCTCCATGAAAACCAAAAGGACAGACAGGGTTGAGAGAGCTTTTGGGCTGGTGCACATGTGGAGATTTGGGGACAGCTGGAGGTTCAGAGCATGGAAGCTCCGCACTCCTGCCTCATGCCTTACTGTAAACTAAAATTAAGTTTAGACTATAATAAAGAATAAAAAGTATTTATTTGAACAAAAGATCTTGCCGCCTTGGAGACACAGATTCAGGCAGCAACTTAAATTGTGCTCCACCAAGAGAAACAGGAGGCCATGTTTTACAGAGAAAGTTCCTGCCAAAATTCCCAATTACATGCAAATACCTTTATGGAGATTAGATTCCAGTGTTACCCACTGTCTTTGGAGTTTTGGTTTGATTCACACAATACGTATTTCAGAGAATGTGCCACAGCAGCTCGTGTTTAAGCAATCTCAGTGGCGGATGCTGTCTGCGTAAGGCACACAGAGCATGTACCTGACTACCTGGTGTAAACTGAATCTTACTAAATACTGTTACGGAATTTAACCCAGGCAGTCAGCTGAGGCTCCAAGACTCCAACAGATGACCTTACAATCCTTTGCATGTGGGTCCTTAAGCAGTGGGATTGCTTTAGATTACATTTGTGCAGTGGCCAATCATCATGATTGGGACCCGGGTGGACACATTAACAAAAATTACTCTTTATTTCTTGTCTAAATTGAACATCCAAAATGCCCTCTGGAAGGCATCACGGAAGAGGTGGGTGTGTGGAATTTAAGAGGCGGGTGAGGGGGCATAATGGGCAAACAAATCTGACTCCTTAAAAGCTAATCCTTCCTCTTGATTGAACCTGGACCCAAGTGCCCTGTGTCCCTCGAAATTGAGAAATGAATAAAAGAAAAAGGGGGAGTTGTTTCGGAGTGAAATGCCTGGCCTCTGAGACTCCATCTTGTTCGAGCCTACGTTGTCCCCGTGGCCTTCAGGCTGGGAGCTTCGGCTTAGTGCTGCATGTAGACACGCGTCATTAAGGGAATTCTGCTTGCAGCTTGAGTTTTACATAAAAGAATCCTGAACTCAGGACTTTAGGAAGATGAATTTGAGATCCCACAAGGGCTCCCATGTTCTTGGTTAGCACCTTCTCGATTGATAGAACTTTCTTTCCTCCAAACAGTATGACGTTTTTGAGTTTTGGCTTTCCGATGAGTCCTGCACGCAGACTTTGGACAAGCAACAAAACCACTGGCCATCAAATTCTCAGGCTACCAGGAGAAGGGCACTCTCACAAAAAAGAATTTTGCATGAAAATTGTTTAAGACCTTTTTTTCTGCTAAATATCATCACCAAAACAATGATGTCCCGACACAGACTTTCAGGATTGATTTCACAATACCTCACACACCTGCCCACCACCATCACCCACAGAATTGCCGGAGCCCCTTTCCCCCAGCGCGGATCCGTTTACAGATCTGCTTTCTGTATCTCCACACACAGCAAAATGCAGGCTCTTCCTCATGTCATGCCCCTCCTCTGTGCACTTTAAGATCTTCATTTTCTTACACTTACTTAATTCTGGCTTTCTTTTGAGATCACCACCTCTCAAACACCCCACTGAAGAGAAGCCTACGTTTTCTCAGATTGTGGGATTACACTTCTAACCTTGTTGAACCTGGGGACAGTGATTCGTGGAGAGGGTACACCTGGTTTTCAATTCACCGGCTTTCAATTCACCATCGCAATCAACACTCAGGAACCCACGTTTCTAATCTGATTACTTGCAACATGGTAGGAAAGCAGACAGGCTGGCAGACTTCCTTCCAAAGCCAAGAAGTTGCGGGAAGTTATGCTATGAATAAAACAACCTGAAAATGCTCAGCAAAGCTTCTTAAAGGACCTGACAGGGTTCTCACTCCCATCAAGTGAGAACAAGTTGTGGATCCCCATACAGGCGACCTTGGTTAGAACAGAATTCTAATTCTAGAATCTAATATTGTATCTTATGCTTTGAATGGCCTTCACAATTAATTTCTTTTATCCTTGACTTAAATTTTAAAAATATGTAAGTTTAACATGTGTAAAGCTCAGTGTCTGAAAATAAAGTCTGTGGGTGGGGGGAAAGGTGAGTATAGCTAGATGATCTGGAGGGGGTCTGAGGAAGAAGGAGTGGGAATAAGGTTTATGAGTTAGTGAATATACAGCAGCCACAGACAGATGTTTTGCTTATAAAGTTGCAGCTGGAAGCTAGTGGGACTCAACTCACCTGAGACCTCCAAGCCTAGAACCAACTGTCTGAAGCACAAGAGGCTTTGTCATTTGTTTTCTCGTCACTTGTGCACCACCTCCCCTCCCCCCATTAGTTGAAGACTGTCCCTACAGGTGTTCATTGCCCCAAACATCAGAGGAAGCCTCAAGCGAGAAAAGCAAAAAGATGAAAGTATGAAGGCTATGCAAGGTGAGATTCTGCTTCCCTACTACACAGTCCATCATAGATCTGGTTGTGTCAGAGGTGAGTTGAGGGAAGATGGCACAGGGAGCAGAAAAATGACTATTCCACTCAATAACTGTTCCATTAATCACTGTCTTCCTTCTGCAACTGTGCACGTACCACACATACTGAAATGTATAAAGGTGTATGATTTTAGTCTCTTACACTGCTTTCAGCGTTAAGAAGACCAATTCTTTTAGCTCTTGTCAACAAATTATACCACAAACTCGCTCACTTTATAGCTAATGTCTTCCCAAGTCCAGAATACTATTTCCCGTTCACAGATGAATTTAGCATCTAGCTCATTGTCCTATTTTCTATCTCTACTTCTGTCACTATTATTACTGTTGTTCAAATTTACCTCTTCCCACAGAAATCCATTTCCAATGTGTACAATATACTCATCGTAAAAACTGCACCGATAGTAATCTTCACTCAAGTGGTACCACCTATATTAGTCCATGTATTATACTTTTATCCATTTCAGTAATTCTTTGATATATTGATTCATCCAATACATTTACCCCATTATTATTTTTTGGTCCATCACCCCCTAGTATCTTAAAATTTAAATGGTAGTCATTTTCTTGTTTATTTTGTTTTGTTTTGTTTTGTTTTGATTTTGTTCCTAGCCATTTTCTCCCTAAATACTGGCTATACTCCTGAGTTAGTTTGGAAATCTATCATAAATTTATTTAAAAATACATATTTTCCTCTATATTTTCCAGAATGAGATATTAATAGCATATTTATATTACCACCTAAGATTTTAATTTGTTCTTCAAAAGCTGGAAGAACATTTCAGTTTTTCTTGTTCAGATAAACTGATGTGAAGCTATATATTAGAAAGTGGCTTTTTGTTATTTTTTTTTTACAGAATTGTTTGTATTATATAGTGAAATTGCTTAAAATAAGATATAATGTACTTTTCAAAAAGTAAGGGGAAGGGGATGGGGTAGGCGGGTGGGGGAGTCAAATACATGGTGATGGGAGGAGAACTGGCTCTGGGTGATGAGCACACATGCAAACATAGACCATGTATTGTGGTACCGTACACCTGCAACCTATGCAATTGTACTAACCAGTGCCACCCCAATAAATCTAATAATTAAAAAAGGAAACTTAGAAATACATGACATTAACACTTTAATGTCATTTATGATATATTGTTCCTTAATGAGAGGTTTAAAATTGTTAACCTTTTAAAAGATATATGATAAAAGATTTCAGAGAAATGAAATATTACTACTTAGATTGTTTCCATGTTCTAAAAAATTATTGAACATGAACAATAGACTAAGCTGACTAATGTGTACCTGTCTTTGGAGCATCAAATATAAATTTACTTAATGGCTTAAAATATCCATCATTACCAAATGGAATAGAAATCATAAAGAGAGTTCCACACCTTTGTAACCTGAACAGAAGCTGTTCAGTATTGCATTTTAGAACATTGCAGATGAGATGGTGAAGGGACATTCATCTGAGCTGTTTGTAAAAATCCCATATTTTAAAGTTATCTTCACAGAATGCACTCAGATATTTTGAATTTCATATATTGATAATACTGACATATACAACATTTTTATCCCTTTTGCTTTACAGTGTTAGAATAACATGAATTTCAAATAATCTTTGACATGAGGATATGATGTTAAACGACCTAGCTGCCACCAGAATGAGAAGAGAAGCAAACGTGTGAACATGCTGATAGTGAGTTTCCAGTGTCTGATCCTTTATGGATGAGCCAGTTCTTTTTCAGACTGATTACTCTGTCATTCACTGGAGCCTATCTTGTCTGGGACTGTCACACTTGTTCTTTGACATTAACAATAAGATTAGGGCCAGCACTGACTGTCACAACAGCAACAGGAGCTTAGAAAGATAGTAGGGAGCCATTCTGATACAATTACATTTAAAGGGAGACCAGTAAATCCGTACTTCCAATCATTTCCCAGCTATGCCCAGGGAAAAGATTGCTGCATTTATACACACTTTAAGTTCTGAGTGTAAAAGACATAAACAATGGAGTCTGATAATTATTAGATTATTTATTGATACACTTAATGCATCTTTGCGCTGGTGATGAAAATCTCCCTAGAAAAATTTCCATAGGCTAATAAGTAAAGAAGAGTTTGAATGAGCTTCAATTTTCCATTTGTGCTTGGTCATACATAACTACTGACACGAAGGGTGTAAGTTTTTCCCACTCTTCTGTATTCTCTAATCCATTTTAGTAGGGTCTACATCAAAGAAGGAATCATTTTCAGAAAATTAGCAATATGAAAGGCTTTCTGCTTTTCAGCAAAGACATTTTATTTATTTTGTAAATCAAAATATATATATATATATACATATAATATGAGGTATGTTTTATACTTTATATCCATATTTTATATTTTTATAAAAGAAACTTTTCTCCTAGTTCATACGTGTATGTTAACTTGAAAGAATGGTATTGCTTAATGTTGAGATTTTTCTGACAAAAGATAATGTATTATAAGAGACATGGCATGAAGACAAGGAGAATAAGTAATCCCATAAAACAGGCTGAGATCTTGGAGAAAAAAGCATTTTTTTAAATAGTATTACAAAAAAATAGTATCAGTTTTCTATTCTCTGGAACAAATTACCACACACACTGATGGACTTAAAACAGCACACATTTACTATCTGTCAGTATCTTTATGTCAGGAGTCTAGGCACAGCTTAACGGGGTCCTCTGCTCCTAGCCTCACAAGACTTCCATTGCGATATTCACGGGGCTGTGTTCTCATCAGGTGGCCTGACTGGCAAGAATCTGCTTCCGGTATCTTTCAAGCAGTTGGGAGCATTCATTCTCTTACAGCTCTGGGGGATTTGCTTGCTGCTTCTAAGCCTATAGTCACCTCCTAGAGGCCACCCATGGCACCTTGTCATCTAGTCCTCTCACAGGACCTTCCACAATGTGGAAGCATGGTACTTCAGAGCCAGCAAGGGAGCCTTTCAGTCTGCAAGTACTGAATCTTACCTCATGTAACCTGCTCAAGCAGGTCGCACCCGTTTCCTATGCATCAGAGGCAATTCGCAGGTCTCGGGGTGTGACCCATTGAGAATCACACGGGTTGGGTACTGCACAATAATTATGAAGTTTTGTTTTTTTTTAAGTGACTATGATTTCAAATTAGTAAGACAGACAGACTAAAAGATAGATAGGACAATTCAATTGTACTCAGGATGTAATGGGTCTTTAGAACAGAAGGATATCCAGTTCAGGGAATTTCAGAGGGTAAAATTGAGCCACACCATATTGTTGGAAACATGTGTGTACAAGAAAAGAGTGTTAAACAGAAAGCAGGCAATCTTTGAGGGTAGAAACTATGCTTTATCCCATTTGCTTTATTTGCTTTTCAAGATTGAAGCCCCACTCTTCCCCAGCGTGTTCTGTCCTGCCAGACACTAAATTTCACGAACTGCATCAGTGGACTCATTTGCTGTCAGGCCCCCACTGGGTTTGGTCAAAAGAAGGAACAGGAGAAAAATCAAAGAGAAGACAAAGCGATCACTTACTCTTTTACATGCCCTCCTAATTGGCAGCCATTACTCTTCTTGTTCTGCAATAGCCACTCCCTCTTTCCAGGCCAAGGGTTAGTTTCCTGTGGGTGTCAACCACGCCCTAGGTCCTTCTTAATGTCCCATATCTTTACAAATAATTCTGACAGGAAACATGAAATCTTTGGGTCAGAGTGTTTATTACTCACAGATCATCTTAGACTCCGTTTCCTATCCCCCAATTTTCCATGCAGTTACATAAGAGCCAAATGTTCCCCTGTTCTTGCCATGGGGTTATATACCACAGGAAAGGAGACCTGACTTAGGAGACTCCGATTTTATGCATGGCAGTTGGGTCATTGGCTCAATCTCCCCGCAGGACACAGACCTTCACTATGGAATAGAGACAAATCATCTTCTGGAAGGAGAGGTGAAAGTCTCCCTAAAATGTAAACAAATGGTCAATGGTTCTGAGGGAGATAAATATCTATAGAACAATACGTAATATTTAATTTTCAAGGGATGTTTGCCAGTTACTTACTCTTTAATAATGATTTTTAGTGCTCTTATATAAAAGTATGCATGAAGATTTTTATTCAGTTTTTAGCATTTACCCTTATTCCGTTTTCTGCTGGGACCTTGTCAGTTAATAAGTAGTGAAACTGAAAGTCTAACCCATATAATGTAACACCAAGACTGAGTTATTAATCACTTTGGTATGTGTCTGGAGTCCATTAACATTATTCTGTCACCCACAACAAAGGAAACTATTGACTTAAAAATTGTCCAGCTGCTACCCTAGCAGGATTCTGTAATTCAATTAATATTTCAACTTCTTTCCAACAAAATACAAGAGCTGTCCAGAAAAAATCCCAGTTATAAATGCCTCTATTTTTCATATTATATGACTGGATACTTTCTGGACAGCTCTTGTAGTGTGCAATTTTATCACCTTAGAATGAGAGCTATAAATAAAGTAGAAACATTCATATAGTTCTTCATCTAAAATGACATTCAGTGAGTACAACTTTCCTTTATGGTTCCAAACAATTGCATGTGAACCAGGCACGAAAACATCTTGTTATTTTCTAATCTACTGTGCTTGTTTTAGGTGATTCTCTTCAACTCACTATCCCATGCTTGCACTTAGACCAAGATATTTTTTTAAAAAAAAGAAATTCCCAATATAACAGGGGAAAGTAGCAATTATAATATACAATAGTACATATTAGCACACAAAATGTGTAAACCAGCAATTTGATTTACAGTTTTAAGTGTTATTTTAAAAGTTTTTAAGAGATATGGTAAGTATAAAAAGGCAAAAAAGAAGACTCTTTATATTAGAGGATTACAAAAGATGTCATAGAGCCAGCTTGTCCAACCCTCGACCCTTGGGCTGCATGCGGCCCAGGATGGCTTTGAATGCGGCCCAGCACAAATTTGTGAACTTTCTTAAATCTTATGACTGAAGTTTAAACATGTAAGAATAAATACAGAATTTTTCATTAAAAATTAAAAATAACGAGTAAATAACAAAACATTATGAGACGTTTTGCGACTTTTTTTTTCTTTTTTTTAGCTCATCAGTTACCATTAGTGTTAGTGTATTGAATTAGTGTGGCCAATGACAATTCTTCTTCGAATGTGGTCCAGGGAAGCCAAAAGATTGGACATCCCTGACTTAGACTATAATAGGAATATAGACATTTTCTTTTCCAAATGAAATACCTGGGGGTTTGTCTGTTTACAAGTATTAGATGTGAAAGTTTAAATGAATGGTAATAAGAATAACATTGCCCATTTCTCTGCCCTTTGGAAAATTCTAGCTATTCATCTCATTTCTTCTTTTCAAGCACATGGAATGAATACTTTCCACAGCCTCCCTTGCACTTAAGTTCTTTTAATACAATGTATTGGTAACTGACATGCACCACCTCTTGACTTGGTCTAGAAAACATCTGTCCTATTCTCAAGTGTTTCTTTAGTCATCTCTTTAATAGGGAAGTCTCAAGAGCTGGATGGAGAATGTATTCCTTAGACCTAAGGAATGATTGGAGAATTGATTGCCACACTGAATTTCTGAATAGCACTGAAGTATGACATGGATGAGAAAAAAATATATTAATATACTGTTAACCACTGAAATTTTGGACTTGCTTTTTATATTAAATAAAATAAATTAACTAAATGGCTAACTATCTTTCACTACCTTCCATTGAATAACACACAACTATATTGGAAGCAACTATAAATTAATGGTAGAGACTGACAAATTAGATCAGGAATTCTTTGTGAAAAGACCCCCTGAATATACATCATGATCACCATCGTCATCAGCAACATCATCATCATTAACATAGTTGGCCTGCTAAATTGCCAAATGTTCTGCTTAATAATATCATGTGTCCTCTGAATCAACTAAAAGGACTGGAAAATTCTGAGGTATCTCTTTTATCACTCTACACAAGTTTATTGAGATCTTTTGAGATGAACAGTCCAAATTAAATCTACGTGATTCCACAGAGTTAAATGGCCACTTTCAAAATGGGCTACATTTTTCTTTCTCTGGACATTCTTTCACAAGTGCTTTCATTTGATGTTTCCCTTACTTCATAAAGCTAAAACTGAACCATCAGAAACAATCATAGTAAGCTCAAATCCCTATTGTACTTCTTTATAAAAATATAAAAATTTCAGATATATATGAACCATTAAACTAAGCACTCTTAAAATTTTCTGAACAAATAAAATGATTACCTCGTTCCCTGAAATAGTTAAGTATCTGCCAAGCCTCAGATATGTTAAACAGTAACATTCCAATCAGTGGCTATTATTACTGAATGAAGGTATTATGTATAGTTAGAAATTTATGGTGTATTTTTTTTCTGTATTTGTTCTTGCTTTTTATATAAAATGGAATGGCCTCTGGGAAAGGTAAAGTCCTAAACACAAAGAGGAAATTACGACAATTCAGTGAAATACGTGTTCCAATTACAGGAGAAAGAAGTGAGAGAATTTTAGCAGATTTGCAAAACATCATGAAAGTTAAAATACTGAATGTTTATTGATGTAGATAAAATGTGTTCACTGCAGTAATGAGCAAGGATTGTACATAAACTAGTGAAAACAGAAGGAAAGAAAATTTAAGAGGTCTTATTGGAAAACTATTCTATGCCAAGATGTTTTATTAGACTATGGAGGGATTTTCTAAATGATGTGCAGAATCATTATTTAAATCCTTTGAAGACAAGACAAGAAAAACCCTTCCAAATAGTTCTGTAAATACAGCCCTACTCAATTGCTTGACCATTATTCTGAGTAATGCTCTGACAAAATGCTCTGAATACCTTTCTTCCCCCTTTCTTTGGAGATATTATTGGTATTTTACCCACTTTGGAAATAATTAATTATCCCTCCAAAATAAACAAGGTTAAGTGTGGTTTCATATTAATGAGTGCTTCTAATTTCTTTCTCAATGATTGTGGAAATCTTGAAAAAAAATGTTCTGAGGAAACAGTCACTGAATGAATTAATATTAAAAGCTTGATATAGCATTTTGTAAATTTTGAAACTTCAACATAAAAACCATCACAATTATATCTTAAATATATTTCATAATTTTCTTGCTCATAACTTAACATCAGGGTATGAGATACTGCATAATTTCTATAAATTCCATTTTTATAATTCCAAGTTACTTTGAAGAAGAAAGAAAAAAATCTACACCAAGTCTCAAATATTATAATGCCTCTTGAAAAATTGTTTTACCTTCCAAACACCAAAACCAAATTGGGATCTTTAACCCATCTTTGTTAAATGCTTTCATTTCAGTTACAACTAATTTACATATATTATTTTTATCTTTTCTAAGCAGTAGCCAAGAAACACTGCCCAGACCAATGCAAGTGCCCTTTATTAAATTACAGTTCAGTTTCTAATTCACTCTCTTTACTAAATCATATTTCTGTACAAAATATTAGCACAACCGTTTTCTCAAGTAACTCAGACTTCTAAGGGTCATTCGTTGAGACAAGGAGAGCTGAGAGTCCTTGCCTCCAACAGAGTTATAAAGAGCTAGTAAATAATAAAAATCAAGTCCAAGATAGTCTGTAAGACATGGGGAGAAATAAAGTGCTGTTGAAAATGTCATACTTACAGCACCAATTGTAAAACACTACAATCGTACAAAAGAAAACTCCTTTCAATACTTCATAAATAATGACAAAGAAATTAACAAATTTTAATATGGAATTTGGAAACAAATGAGGATATGGCACAAAATGAGGGTAACCCAAGATGCAGGCAGATGTGATGGGAAAAAAAAGACTGAAGAATTTAGGGGTGTTGGTGAAAGATTTTGGATTTCATTTTAATTTAATGTCTTTAACTGTTTTGGATAATTTACAGTTTTTATTTTATTTTGGCCTACTATTGCCACTATACAGTTTTTTCACAGAAGTTTTCCAAAGTTTTTTGACGTGTGATTGTTGAATATTTTATTGTAAAAATATCTTCTGCATCTGTAGCATTTTTTTCTTTCTTCTTTATATATTTTCTTACTTTTTCAATATTTTTTTTTGTTTCATGCTGCAGAAGTTGTTTATTTGTTAATAATTTCCAAGAATCAGATTTTGGTTTTATTTACTATGTTACATTTTCCTGTTCCCCACTTTGAGAGTTTTGGTACTTATTTTTGTCATTTTCCTTCAGCTTACTTTTTTGCCTTTCCTCTGTTGCTCAAGTTTCTTGAGTTAAATCCCTAGCCCATTTTTTAAAATTTGTTCTTAATTTCTGACAAGCATGACTAAAGTTTTGAAGAAGTAACATATTATATTGGATATTATTGTAGTGTTTTAATTGCCCTTACATTTTTATTATTTTGTAATATTCCTATACTTTCCAATTTAGCACAAGTGATTTTTATATTCATTTTCAGTTTTAAGATAATATGTTTTTAATTATCATCTGTAGTTTGATTTTAATTTAATCTAGTTTACTGTCAAAATATAAACTATGGATTTTTGCTTTGAAATTAAAACTGGTTAATTCCTGCGTCATTATTTATGAAGCATTGAAAGGAATTTCCATTTGTATGATTGTAGTTTTTTACACTTCGTGCTGTAAGTGTGAAGTTTCCAGTGCATTTGTCCCCTTGTCTTGCAGACTATCTTGGACTTGATTTTTAGTATTTATTAGGTCTTTATACAGAAAAATATTAGGTATTCCCTCAAGACCTAATGCCCGTTTGATGTTTTAAAATATCCATTTGCAATCTGAATATTTTATTTTTTATATATGTATATATTTCATTATGTGTTTGATAGGAGTTACATACTACAACATGGATACATCTTATAAAATATTATGGAGTGAATAAAAAGCAGCACAATGGTTTAGAAAAAAGAATTTGTATAACTATAAACACGTACTTACAAACTTTGTAATAAATATTTTGGAGATACATACATATCTCCGGTATTTATACTACAGAAGGGTCCATACATAGAGCATGATTCTTACAAGCAAGACTTTCTATTGACACACAGGAATCATTTAAAGAAAAGAGCACCTGGGGAGTTCCCTGGTGGTGTAGTGGCTTAAGGCTTCGGCGCTGGCGCTGTCAGTGCTGCGGCCTGGGTTCGATTCCCAGTCAGGAAGCTACCCACATACCAAAAAGCAAATAAAATGAAAAGAAAGGAGCGCCTTCCACCCGTCTCTCCCTTCCTCTCTCTCTTTTTCTCTCTCTCCTTACACACACACACACACACACACACACACACACACACACATACACACAGCTGTATTGTGGATATAAAAGGAAATAAGATTAACAAACATAAAAATACAATACAGAAACTAGAAAAGGGGCATTGAATGCACTGTCATAATCTGTTAAGCATTTCACCAATGTTATTTACTAATTATGGATTGAAAACTTGGTAATGTAAAACTGAATTCAAGGCTGCCTAGACCATACCCAGGATTCCAACGTCTGTACATTTCATTTCGCATTCTATTTCTGGAAATGTGCTATTATTTTAACCACTCTCTAATCTATATGCTGGTTATAAATAGATGTATTGGTACTGTATATAATATTTGCATGTGTATCTGTGTAAATCACAGAAAATTTTACATAGCTCTTCCATAGTGGAGATTCACTTGCTTTTCTACTGATAACTTGTTTGAGCGTTGTACGCTATTAAGGGAAAGAACTTTTCAGAGATTGTGAGCCTAGACCAGAGAGACCAATTTGACAACTGCATTCAAGAATGATTTTGCTAAAATGCATGATGACCTAGGCTCCTGAGTTCTCAGAGTCATGTCAGAACAAATAAAGGTATGCCAAGTATCACGATTTTGGGAACACTGAGATTTGGCAACATTTTAAATATTTAGTAGTGATTACTTCTCCTAAAAATAATAGAATCATGTGTTACTCACATAAATTTATTGATAACAAGAATTTAAGGACTAGACTATATTTCACAGTGTGCCCAGTAAACTCCACATTTTCAAGAAGAATTTGAGTGCTGGTATAGCTAACTGAACTCCTCAGTATCTTAAAACTAGTTAATGGCAGGACAATTTGAAATAAAATGTTTCTATGGTACCTAGGCCAGTGTCCAGAGGCTATTCATGGGAATGGTAAGCCTTATAATAAAATAATTTCCTTTGCAAATGTCAGGACTCTTCTTAACACACAGCTCAAGGAATGAATCTTACTACATACCATCCAATTGCCATGTAAATTCATAGCAAAGTTTCCAATATACACTGGATTTCCACATTTGTATTTGAAATCAGAAAAATATTCCAATTAACAATGCTATTCCATTTATCCTTCCCTTTTATAATTGTGATTTTTGGAAAATGAAATTTAATAAAAACTTTTTAAAATGTAAAAATGGCTTCTCCACAAATTCAAGACCCTAAAAACATTTGAAAACACTTTGCTACATGGATATTTTATATACATAAAAGTTCACTACTTATGTAATTACATTTTACTTAATATTAAATTTTAATACTATAATTTATTTCAGTAAATTTTAAGGTACTTAATTTTAATTAGAACAATTTTCTGTGTAAAAATCTGTACAATATGATTGTGACAAAAAAACTATTAGTTGATAAATAAGTATGGAAAAGTTTAATACAAATACCTCAAAATATGGTAGTTAAAATATAAGATTATGAACACTAATACAAATTTTGTCCTAAATTAATAGTTGAAAAAAGAAAAGCACTTAGATTTTATTCTAATTATGTCACCCAATATTTACACTCATAAATTAAGAAGCATATGTTTATATCTTATTGTAGCTTAAAATAGAAAATAGTCATACTTTCTTAAAATATATTTTTGAGTATTATAAATTTCAGTGCACTGTGGTACCTAAAAATCATAATTCATAAAAATTATAATTATCTTCTTGCATTAAACATTTGTAGGTTATGTAAATTCATTCCAATGAACTTTACATACACTGTTTCTAGAAATTCAACTAGAAAAGAGAAAGATACTTTATAAATATCATTTGGGATTCCATTCCATGTATAAGCTACAATTTCCACAGCTATTTAGAACTCAAACTCTTTAATTTATAATTTAATAATTTTAAATGCCAGAGGATTAATTTATGCTGATTTAAAACTTTATGCAGAGAGTTAGTCTGTGGATATTCTGTATGTTACATGGCTTGTTATGTCATACTGCTTAATCTTGAGAATAATCTCACTGGAGTTCCTCACATTATTGCTGAGTTTTAAAAATATAAACACTATAAAGTTATTTGTTCTATCAAACAGTGTAGACAACCTTCTGCCTGCAGAGATGGCACTACCCACATTTGATAAATTCAGTATTGTTTAGTTGTTCAGGAGGGTTATGCAATGCCATTTCCAGGTCAGTAGTGGGTAAATATAAATGCTAACATGCTTTATTTGCATGTATATATGGGTATAAATATAAATGATTAATTACTACATCTTTATCTCCAGAGACATGCTGTGTTAAATGTGATGAGATATATTAATATATGCAGTTTTGCCAAAATATCTACCAGGCGGTATGAGAAGTGCTAACATTTCAAGGTGATCTCACCATAAATTCCCTTTCAGGGGCCCCCTTTAATCGTTATGGGCAGGGAAGCCTGCCTTCTTATTCCTGCTGGGTTCCCTTTTTCCATCTGAGCTGCTAAAGGTTTTTCTTGTTCATTTTAAAGTAGCCAGAAAATTTGTTAAAATTATGAACTTGTCATGAGCCCTAATTTAACAGGACTTTGGAGGGGAGAAGGCCCCCCCAATCTCAGTAGCCATAGTTTCTTTTTTTAAAGAAAACATATTTATACATGATTCAGAAGCAATTTTTTAAAATTATGGTTCCCATCATTCAATACAATCAAAAGTTGTAATTGATACAGTTTTTGTTTTTGTTTTTGTTTTTTGAAACGTTGCCTATTTTCTCTATCACTGTATCACCACTTAAGCCAGTCAGGCTGTTACAGACATTGTAAAGAACCAATGGAAAGAGGTCACACTTCAATGATACTGCCTTCTTTTATGCACATGCGATGTTAATCATTTGACCAATTTTACAGAGGCATTATCCAATAAATGCTTGGCTGTCCAACAGCCAAATACTCATTCTTTCTCTGATTAATATATCTTTACAATACTCACTGGTCTTCACTGAGGATTGCGGCAATTCAGAAAGCCTCATGTTTAATTTTTACAATTATTTCAGACCTTGCTTATAAAAAGCAGCTGTGATGGAAAAAGGCTTCAGAATGATCAACACCTCTGATTTAAAACACATGCACCATTGTTTCAGTTACCAATTCGCTGGTAACACGTCACATCTAAATATGAGGCTTAAACCAGGAATCATTTTATGATACTCATGATCAGGGATTCAGGCTGAGTTTAGGCAGGAAGGTTTTCTGCTTCCTCTGCATCATGTGCTTTAATAAGGTGACTTCATGGGGATTGGTCAGCAGTTGGGTTGGACTGGAGGGTCCATGTCTGGCACACTGGTGTGGATGGCAGGAAGGCTGAGCCCAGCTGGGCTGTTCTTTCTCTCCACCTCTCCATGTGCTCTCTCTATCAGCATAGCTTAACTTCTTACACAGCAATTCAGGAAGTGTTCTGTGAGAGCAAGCTGGAGATACCCTCAGTCCTCTAAGTGCCCGGCAGGCCTGGAAACCGCGATGGCAATGTCTCTGCCATACTGTATCGGTCAAAGCAGTCCCAGGGCCTGCCGGATTCAGGAGGAAGCGAGGGAATCATCAATTGATGTGCTTTATTTACAAGAATTTATAGCCATTTTTAATCCACAAAATAAATAATAAGATGAATAACGCATTTGAAGAATACGTTGTTTGCATCCTATATTTTGATTAAATGTATCTCTGTCTTGTTTTAAATCAAAACTGTCTAAGCATATGGGTGTGTATATAGTTGTGTATCAAATTATATATTTTTCTTAATTATACTAAATATCCTCATTACATAGAAGAGAGATGACTTTTTGTCATTGTAGGTTAGAATAATTTCATTGTTACAACTTTTAAAAATTACAGGTTTTACTTAAACTTGTTAATCTTATACATTATTTCAAGAAAAAATATATTTATCCACCCACCAAATTATTCATTTTTAATATCATCTTATTTAAAATAAGTTTCTGTACATATATACATAATAATATAATTTTTTACTCTAATAACAATACCTGCCCTTCCATTATTTTGAAAACCTTCCTAAGATCTTTAGTGAAATCATTGTAATAGCTTTAAAAATACAGCTCTATCCTTCTTCCTCTAATTTTATAAAGGAAGGAAATTATTTGGTTATCAACTCAAAGCAATGGAAGCTTCTATAAATCACTTCAATTTACAGACATCTTTTGACATTATAAAGCAAAAATATCTGCTGACAGCAGACCAGAACTACTTTATTCTCGGTGGTAAAATTAACATGCAGACCGGTAAATGGAATTTTTAGTTACAATTCATTAATATGTTCTTAAGCATTTTTTGGAGAACTATCCATTTACAAGAGAGTCAACATCAGCTCCTGACAGCTGTCCCCTATATGCTTTCTATAAACAGATAATGAAGCAACATCCCAGTCATTCTCTCTGGAAAGACAGCTTTCAGAGCTTTATGCAAATAACATGACCCTCTAGCTGTGGCACATTCTTCAAAAAGACACCTACCTTCAAAAGTGACAGCAAGTAATAATGTGACAAACGAGCATGCAGCCTGCACATGTGCCACATATTTCACCTAGAATCCTTGGATGTGATAAAATTAATGTGACCTCTATTGCCAAGGACATTATAATCAATGGAACAGAGCCATAGGAGAAGCCGTGGGGCTGGGCTATGTCCTCATTGAACAGGCTTTTCGTTAAAGCTTTTTAAAATCAATTTTCCCCTTTATTTTATTTTTTGGCCTGAGATAACACTCACTTGGAGAATTTCTATTGTCTTCATTACAAGAAGAAGGAGCTGTATTCGCTGAGCATCAGGAAGAGAAAGAGAGGTCACAGATGATATACGTGGGTAATTAGACTGTAGGTAGGCAATATAAAACTTTAATGAATATTGATATTGGGATTAAAGATCTTGGCGGATTGTTAGGATAGTCTGCTATACATTTTACTTTGTTTTACAATTGATTTTTCCCTTTTGAAGAGGGAAGACAAATGGTGTACCTTTGCTTTCTTTATTGATGAGAGAATTATGCAAAAAAGTATAAAATATTTCCAACTGACTTTGCAAAATAGGTATTGTGCAAATGAACTGTGTTCAGTGTACCCTCACAGATGAATGCAGTAAGCACACCATGAAAGTTTCATTGTATCTTAACTATAGCCAGCCAATATAAGAAAAAAATAAAACAATAGGAGATTCTTTCCATCTGTCTGGACAGGCTTGGCAAACATTAAAAATTCCTAAACTAATCTTGGTGGCATCAAGCTGAGATCTAGGCCACCAACTGGTGTGGACATCAAAATACAGCAAAAGTAGATTTAGACATTTGCTTTATAATTACTTTGAAGCTACTGAACAGAATCATCTCTTTACAAAGTTTATATTCAGAGTTCAGAGTTATTAAACTACATGGAACATGAATAAGATCTAACAAACACTCTGATTATGTTTCTACTAATGGGTTGTGAAAAACATTAAATTAGATTCATCATAAAATCAATATATACTCAAAGTGCAAACAAAAATATTGTTTGATCCCAGTGTGGCATTGGTGGTATAGTGGTGAGCATAGCTGCCTTCCAAAATACTACCAGTCACTAACTTCTTTTGTTGAGTATACAAGTATTACTACTAATTAACAGAGAAAAGTTTGGGTTTAACTATTATAGAGCACAGATTTTATTCAGTTAAAAATAATTTTTGTGAGAGTTTAATCCTACTATAGTTCATGACTAAATGAATATGACACATTTGCCATAACTCAGACTCTCAGGAATATTACTAATGGTCCACGGAGGTGAAATTTTCTGCCATACGAAAGCTGGCAGCCACAATTAACAAAGCAAGCTGTCAAAATTGAAAGTAGCAACTTTATTTCAAGATGGCATTTTTAGCAGCTTTCTACCATTTATAAATTGAACACAAAAGTTCCATGAATTACTATAGCCACACACAAGTAAGGATGAAATTGCCTATTATAACATACATGGTAAGACTATTGCTATTCCTGAAATATTAATGACACACTTTGATAGAATGGCTTGCAAGAGAGGTGTAAAGAGGTAAACACATAGCTCTGTTGTTATGGTCAACAAAAATTTGGATATAAATAACATTTTGTTTTATAGGTTTTATTTTCCACTAAATTAACTATTTTTTCCTGAGGTATTTATTGGTAAAACAAATGTATTTTACCCCTTGCTCACTAATACTACTAAAAAAATTTTTAAAGACTAATGGCACTAAATATGGCAATGATGTAGAACTGGAACTTTCATAAATTGATGATAAAAATGTAGAATGATACAAAAATTTTGGGAAACAATGCCATTTTCTTATAAAGTTAACATATTCCTATCCTATGATCCACTAATTCCATCATTACATTTTCAAGCAAAACAAGTAAAACTTATATCTACCAAGGCTGAAAAAGTAATTATGGTTACTTTATTTATGATAGTCAAAATCTAGGAAAAACCTAAATGACCATCAATTTTGTTTAGAATGCTTGCACAAACTGTGACATATTTTACAATAAAATACTACTGAACCATAAAACACTCTTATACACACAACATGGATAAACCTGGAAAGCATAACATAATGATATAAGATTTGTACAAAAGAGTAGGTGATATATGGTACTTAACAATAGCAAAACTAATTTGCGATAAAAAAAATTGTGATAGCTATTGCTTCTGAGGTCTGAGGTGAAGGGATTGACTGAAGAAGCAAAAGGGAACATTTTGGGGTATGTTTAAGGGTTCTGTGTCTTGATAAATGTTTGAACTGCAACTATACATTTATCAACATTCACTGTATAGGTACTCTTAAGACTTGTGCATTACAATGTTAGTAAATTACACATCAAATACAAAAAACATGGAAGATTCATAATGATATTTTAAACTCTTCATAATAATATGCATGTTGAAGCATTTTGGGAAACACAAACATATCTGAAACTCACTATAAAACCAATAAAAAGTAAGATGGATTGTTAAAGGGATAGATAGATGATGATTGATAGACAAATTCTGTGTGATAATCAGTAGAACTCTTCCTGTAGAATCTAAATGAAGAGTATGAAAATAGTTTCAAGTATTTTATTACAAGAATATTTTAATAAAAAATGTTAACAATGAAAATTAACTACATGAATTTCTTATACTACTTGGATGTCAGTATTACCTTTATTTTAAATTTATCACCTAAAGGTGTAATTATAAAATCATGAAACAGGTAAGATAAAAGAAAATATCCCCAAAGCAGCTATCTACTACACAGACTTATTCTAATGTTTGTGGTATTTTGTTCATTGCTTTTTGAATTCTCATAATTTTAGGTTCTATATATATTTTTAAATTGTTTCTTTTTATATTTATTATGTATTTTTTAAATTCTAATTCTCTTAAGGTTTATTTGTTGTATTAATTCATTCTTGTCTTTTGTCTAGTTGATCTTCATTTACAAAATGAAGGCTTGTTTTCTTATATTTCTAATTTCCCTTCATTCTGAAATCTTCATATGTAGATTTTCTAGCTTATTATATTTTATTTTCTAACTTTTAAAATATTCTTTTAACTCGTTTTGAAATATTAACCTATACTTGGTTTCTGTTTATAAGTGTGCTTTTAGCAGTTTCATTGTCTAACATAATATTGTTCTAGTTCTTACTCTTTATCCTAACTTTGTATTTAATCCTATAATGATTTTTTCTATTGCTCATTTTGATATAAAATAGGTTTTTCTTATTTTTTTTGGAATGAAGGTTAATTTTCAAAACCTTCTACACAGTCATGGCTTTAAAATTTATTTTTGGCTGTTTTAATGACGCATCAAAACCTGAGGCCTCTCCTTCCTCACTCTGTTGCTGGTGCAAGGTCGGTATGCCCAAAGACTTGTCAATGCCAAAACTCAAAATGTCAGGGTTTGGAATACGGAAAGGTTTACTGGTCGACAAGGTACCCACCAAGAAGATGGAAGACGTAATGATGCCCCAATCTGTCTTAAGAGAGCCCAGAACTCAGTGGGGTGGGGGTAGGAAACGGGCAGGGCAAGAGGTGGGTGCACGGAAGGGTGGGAAGTCTCCATATCTCTTCTTCCCACCCACCTCTTGACATTCTTGACCTAACCTGATGATTCCTGTAAGTCCCTGGTAAACAGTCATAGTTTTGAATATCTTCTCCCATTTATTCAGGAGGCTGTTCTAGTCAGCATTATCTACAATAGGAACTATTTGCCCGAAGGTTCGGGCAGAAATGCAGGCTAGCATTATGTAAGAGTCATACAGGAGAGAAGCTAAAGCATTCCACCTTATTACATCTCTTCATTTCCCCCAATCTTACTAATGTAACTTCTTTTTTTACCCTTTCTTGTACCTTTGTGGCTCAAGCTTGGTTGTATCTCCAGCAATTTCTCCATAGTGCAATGTCAGATAGGTTCTGGAAATGAGTTGCTGATGTTTTTTGTTTTTTTATTTTTTATTTTTTATTTTGAGAGTTCATAGTATTTAGACTTTCTCACCACATTCAAACCTCCCTGTGGACACCTGGCACTCATCCTGGTTACATTGTTTTGCTGCACTTTGCAATGTACACGTGTTGGCTAATCTGAGGTTCTTCGCAGGTTTGACTACCCTTCTTCCATCTTCTGGGCCCTCCGTACAAGTGCTGATACCACGCTAATCACGAACCATTCTCGTTGGATCTGTCTATTTGAATGTCCATAGGAATAGCTTTTCATGTACTTTCGTTGTAGATACTGACCTTAAATTTTTGCTTTTGTTATTCAAGTTGCTCTGACATTTTTATTCTATTAAGGGAGTCAGGAAAATTTAAAACTATACGGCAACAGATGCCACCACAAGCTTTTTGGCATTTCATCAAACTTTTAATCTTTAAAAGTGTCTTTCAATTTTATATCTAAAAATTAATCTTTCAATAATCTATATTTATGCTTAGTTTCTGTATATTAAAATTACAGTACTTAATTTCTTTATATTAAAATTACATTAATACGTAATGTAATTTCATATTAAAATTACATTACTATAGACTGATAATATTTGTGTATTTAATTTATTTAAAATTTTATTTTTATGTAGAATTTATCACCGTAATGCATTTCTTTACATGTAAAATTATACATTAGTGAACACTAAAATTATTAAATGCATGCTGTAATTGCAACACAATATACAGTGTATAGAAGATATAATTTCCCAGGATATTTACATTTAATTTTTATAAATTTTATAATTTTAGCACGATGTGAACTGAAAACAATATTCTGGCCAGGTTGTTCACCTACACTGATGGATAGGAGAAAACAAAATAAAAACTATTGCCAAACTTCCATTTTACTCTGTGGCTTACACATGATGCTTAGATTAGTCTCAATTTATGAAGTATGTATTCAATTTCATTTACCATAACTAAGTTATATTTAGTTCTAGTGGCTGACCTAAGCTTATTTATTCATTTATTTAACAAATATTTACTGAGAACCAACTTTTTCTAAATAGTGTGTATGTGCATGTTTCTTTTTAGTTTTTATTTTGATTTATGTACTGCCTATGAAAGCTATTCCTAAATCAGTAAAAAGCAGTAAGTGCAATACTTCTGAGTACTTTATAAGAACTAGAGGATACACAAAATTTATATATATTTAATGTTTATTAATCTTGGCATTAATTTACAAAGTTAAATATAGGAGGTCCTGTGTGGTGTAGTGGTGCATGATGCAATGTATTCCTGATCAAAAAGAAAACTTTATTTTTAAAGTCACTGAATGACTTTTTAAAAAAATGATATTACTGCATGATAGTGATGTATATTTTAAAATATCTTTAGAATAAATAACCTAACTTTACACCTCAAGAAATTAGACAAAGAAGAACAAAGTAATCCCAAAGGTATAAGAAAAAAATTCTGTCATTTGCAACAATGTGGATGGACTCAGAAGGTATTTTGCTAAGTGAAATAAGTCAGAGAGAGAAATATAAATGCTGTTTGATATTGTTAATATGTAGAATCTGAAAGAAAGCAAACCCATAGGAACAGAGACTGATGGTTGGCAGAGGTGAGGAGTATGCAGTGGGAGAAATGCATGGAGGCAGTCACAAGGTACAAACTTCCAGTCACAGAATAAATAATTTCTGGAGATAAAATATACAGCACAGTGACTAGTTAACAACACTGTGTTGTATATATGAAAGTTGCTAAGAGAGATTTTAAAATCTCTCATGGCAAAGAAGAATGTTTTTAAGTATATAAAGTGATGGATATTAACTAAACATATTGTTGTAATTATTTGAAAAAATATATTAATACATATATCAAATCATTACGTGTAGACCTTAAACTAATATAATGTCATATGTCAATTGTATCTCAAAGAACTAGGTCTCTTTAGTTGTCATTATACATGTAAATACTATTAATACTGCTTTGTAAAATAAATTAAAAATATTTGCAGAAGTGTAAATGGATTGGAGAAGTAATGTCATTGATGGATTTCAGGATGAAAATTGTACATTTTTATTTGTATGTTCTATATAATTTTTAAAAGCCTAGCAATAAAAAGGAAACAATAGAATTGAAATACTAATTAGAAATCAGAAATTAGGCAATATATTATTTACTAAAAAGCATTTAATTTTGTATGTCAGGCTGTTAATTTAAAAGGAAGAAGTATTTGTTTATAATGTACAAATTATGTTAATATTGGTAAAATAAATTTTTAGGGGATTTCATCAGTCATGGACAATGTTTATCGCCCTTTCTAAATTGTTTATTGAAAGAGAATATTTTTTAGTATTTAAATATCACTGTCATTTAAATGAGCTATTCTAAGATTTGCAAACACATTGACATTTTAATGTTAAATACTTTAAAATAAGATACATATTATAATAAAACATATTTATTGCTGTTAAGTACTGAGAAATAATTAGAAACAAAGCACTTCAAATTATGCATCTTCTTACACTTTTGTGCTTGATTACTTTTTAAGATATGACAGAATTCTTTAGCAATTCTTGCTTCCTAATTAGCATGTTCACATTTGATGTTTCCTTTCTAGATTATGTGCATAATTTATTTGGTTTAGATTATAAATTTTAGATTCCATGTTTACAAAATTTGAACATTATAATAAATAAATTTTAGATTCTATGTTCATTAAATTGGAATGATACAACTTTTGAGTCTTTAATGATACATGAACTACCAAAAAAGAGTTTGTTTTAAAGGTTTTTTTTGGTAAAATATTGTCTTTTACTCAGACTACTTCCACATAGAAAACAATGTGTATGTGTTTGTGTAATACTATGATACAAATATATATTATATAGTAATCATAGTATTATATTTATTAGTATAAATTATGTGAATTCACCTAAAGAAATAAACATGTTTTTATGAGAGTATATAACAAAAATACACTTGAGCTAAACTAGGTGGTTAAGAAATCATTTTCTAAGAAAATTTTACTAAAACAATATTGGAGGGTGAGAAATAATATATTTTGATTGTCTTGTCACTTTTGAATTATCTTCATAAATTGAAGTAGAAATGATGAGTTGACAGTTGAAAATGTGTTTCTAGACTTCATAGAAAAAAATCTCATTTGTGATATAAATTTGAGTTACTGGTGTTTACATACATGAAAATTAAAGATCTGTATATAACTGACAGAAGTTTCTTATGGAGAAGATAGGATTATAACATTTATATATTAATAATGAATATAGGTTTTGAAAAGGAACAGAGCTTGAGATGACAGGTGATTTTAAAAAATCAACCTATGGGGAGTTCCCTGATGGTGTAGCGGCTTAAGGCTTCGGCGTTGGCGCTGTCAGTGCTGCGGCCTGGGTTCGATTCCCAGTCAGGGAACTACCCACATACCAAAAAAGCAAAAAAACAAAAACAAACCAAAAAAAAAAAATCAACCTATGTACTATCATGGAAGTTAAAGAAAATCGTGTTAAGAAATGACTAGTTAATGGTGCTAAAGGTTCATGCATGAAATCAGTGATTTTTTTTTCAGTAAATTATTTCTTCTCTATGTCACACTCTGTTCTTCTATCTATCTTGGAGATGAAATTGGATAAATCCAAGCCCTCCATCTCATAAAAGTCATATTCTTATTAAGAAAAGAAAATAATAAAGAAATAAGCTAACACATACTATGTAAGATGATGATAAATACTATGAAGAAAATGTACAGGAAGCACATTGGTGTGCCTTATGGAAGCTTGCTGTTCTAGATAAGGTGTAGAGGGAAACCTCTCTCCTAAAATACATATTTGGGAAAAATCTAAAAGGCATAAGCAAGCAAGTTATGTTGATAACTGAAGGAAGAATTTTTAAGACCAAGGAAATAGCAATTGCAAAGTCTTTGAGACAGGAGAGGTTTTCTAGAACTTCAAGGAAGCCACTAAGTACATAGTTAAGCAAATTAGAGGTAGAATAAATTAAGATGAAGGAGATAAAAGTAATGAACCCTAGATCATATAGGATCTTGAAGGCTTTCTTAAGAATTATAGTTTTTATTCTGAAAGAGTTAGTAATTCAAAGAGAGATTTAGCCAGAGGAGACCAAAATATGATGTAAGTTTAAAAAAAAAAAAAAAGCATCTGGTTGCTGGATTGAGAGCAGACTTTAGAGGTTGAGGAAGGAGGGAAATACACCATTCATGTGGGTTTTCTCTTCATCTGATGTGGTTTCATTAGACTTCAGCTATGGAGATGGTAAGAAATGCTGGGTTTCTGCATGTATGTACTTAAGGTGGCACTACAGGATTTGTTGAAATATTGTATATAAGCAGATTTATTCAGATTGGATTGTAAAATCGTTCTCTATGATATAGACTATTTATCTGAAGGTTTCAGTTTCAAAATGTTATTTATTTAAAGATACATTTTATTTTTTTATCTTGTGGACTAAAGATTTTTTTCATTTCTTATGTATCAGAATCTACACCAATTAAGATTTTCTTAATTATATAAATCACAGGTTAATGTAGAGATTTCATTAGAATTCTCTCAATCAATGGAAGTTTTCTTTAAATTGAAATAATGTGAACCCAATGCATTGATAAAATTTCAACCTAAAGCAAATATCAATGAGAGTTTACTCTGTTTGACTTCTCAAAATTAAATGAATTCCATTAACTATTAAAAGGACAAAATAAAGGCATGCCATATACTGTCTTTTTGGCCCTAATGATTTCTGCAACCTCAGGTTGAGAACCACAATGAAACCTGGAGGACAAACTATTATACTCAAGAGTCAGGGTGAACTTGTGAAATCATCTCCAGAAGATGGAAAATTCGAGAGAAAATTGAAAGAGAAAAATGTAGTAGAAGTTTTTAAAAAGAACTACTTTATTTTTCAAAACCTAAATTTCTGCATTAAAGATGGGAACAGAGATTTGAAAAAAAAATATGTGAAAGTAAAATCATAATGCCTTGGAGATAAAAGTGGATAAATGTGTTAGTTAAGCATACTTTTAGTGGAATGTAGTAGGGTGCTATGACTCCAAGTAAACTATCAGTCTTAGCCTACATTAATAGAAACTAGCGTTTTCTATAATCACTATAAGAAATATTCCCTTGTTTTTTGTGCTGGCGATCATTTGGGGAATATTGCATTCACCATTAGATTCCTTTATTGATGTATTCATCTATATTTTACCTGTTTATTGAGTTAGTCTGTGTCCAGTATTATACCATCCTCTCTTCTGGGGATAGATTGTATGTGTGTGTGTGTGTGTGTGTGTGTGTGTGGCATGTGTATGCGTATACATATAAAAGAGGACACAACTTTGAGGATCATAAATGTATTTATCTATCTATTTGCAAGTTCTATCTAATTGATATCTGTGAGTTAGTAAAGGAGCTAATGTAATTAACAAAACATAATTCTATAATTTTATAAAATAAATACTTATTTATCTCATACAAAGAATATGATAATAGAAATGTCATCTTCAGGTTGGTGCTGCTCACACCTCCCTTGCCATTAACAACTAGCTGGCAATTGGAAAAAAGGGTTTTTAGTGGTTATTCTTTAAATTGTTGGACAAATTTTGCCTCCTGTCATGGGCTATTGCTTTGTCATATCACCTCCTATAACTGCAAAAGAGACTGAGAAATGGATCCTAGATCTGAGCTCAGAAAGAAAGTTATTTGAATTTTGACTACAGCTAACTGGTATTTGCTGTATTTGGATATGCATGACTTAGTGGGTATTAATAATTTGGCTCTATGACTTTGTATACATTTAAATTTTAATTAAAAAAGAAAAACTTTTTATCTCTAAATTACATTAAAAATCACTTGATAATAAACTAGTAATGAAATTATAGAAAATTTAGTCACTCATGAATGGGAAAAAGCACAACCTATTTTCTTTTAGTATGATGGATTTTTTTTCCTTTATCCTAAATATTCTGAAACTTAGAAATGTCTTCCTAAGGGGCAAAAAAGGTCTTGTGCATAAATTTATCCTGAAATTTATTCCCACTGCGATGTTATAGAGGGTTTTGAGTTTCAGTCTTGTGAATTGTATGACACAACCTCCTTATGTTATAAATAACAAAGTGATAGTTTCCTAAGTGGAATTTAAATGATAAACCAACTACAAATTATCAGACAGAAAAATAAACACTGTCTATAGCCCATCAATCTTATTCTTTCCCACTACTTCACATTATCTCAGGATATAAATGTCATCTTGTTCTGAACTATCGTTAATGACAAAAAGACACACTGCATTTTAAAGTAGAAGATAGAATGGGAGAGACTAGTGTTAAATTCAAGTTATTTTGCAACATAAATATGTTTTTATCAGTTATTTTTAATGACTCATTTAAAAAATATTCCTGTCAGAATCTGAATATAACAGGTATGGACTATTACACAGAGCCTAACTGAATACTCTAACATGTTCAACTCACATTTTCAAGATTTTATAATCACTCATGACTACCGTTTGTGAGAAGAAATGTCAGTGCATTAAGTGAACTTCCTGCTACAATTGGCTGTTATATTTAGTTTGTTCCAGGATTTATTGAACTTGAATGGTACTTAATGTGTCATTATTTTTCTTCCTTAACCTTCATTAAAAAAAAAATAATTGTCCTCTCAGTATTTCATTTAATGAAGCACTATAAATTATAGTCATTTAGAGGATTGCATTTCGGCAAATCATCTTAGAGTGCAACAATAGATACCTTGTGGCAGAGAGGAGAGAAAACTGATCTCTAGTTTCTTATATTTGAAATATTTATGAGGCTGAAAGATAATATCAAAGACTCTACATTTAGTACCTATTAATACAGACTTAGAGATTTTAATAATTCAACATACAGTTGTTAAACATTTTATACCGATGTGATAGGTCCTGGGGACACAAAGGTTAGTAAGAATGACACCCATCGTACTGAGAGCTCAGAGTTCAGAAGACAACTGTAACTCTAATTTCAAGTTAACAGCATTGTACTGGAGTTCGCACAGCACGCTGTGGAGAAACAGAAGGCAACTGCCTCATCAACTGAGGTTTTCGTAGGACATGACGCAGGCAGTTCTTGAAGTAAGAACAGAACTTAAGTATAAGAAGAAAGAGGGGCTGACACTCAGTGTAAAGGGAATTACATGAGAAGGGTAGCACAATGATCAAAAAATTAGATGGGCTTTGCTCAAAAAAAGAAAAAAAGAAAGAAAGAAAAACACTACTGATTGTAATGTCACATTACAGAAAAGCATGGAAGATATGTGCCAGGTTTTGAAACCTAGAACCAAATGGTGTACATACCACTTTGGCTTATACTCCTTTGTCAAGAATTTAGTCACGGTTGGCCCCCCTTAGCCAAAGCTCATTTCATGATCTTATCACCAGTGCTTAGGATGCCTTCCTCAGAAGGGCCCTGTGCTTTAATTCTCTGTCCTCGCCATCTTAATAGATTTAATTTGAACAAAGGGCCCCACACTGTCATGCTTTACAGGGCCCTGCAAATCATGTAGCTGGTTCTACACTTAAAAGCAAAGGAAGGTAGGTGACAGAGTCCAGCCATGTGCCTTTAAGAAAGGTATACTGGCTTTAATGCAGACCCAGCACCTTTTCTAAGACAAGTACAACAGAGCAGTTACGTAATTCCAGTTCATCAGTGAGAGATTATGTGACGTGCTTTTTGTTATGAGCTTGACTCTAAATCCATTACTGATTCATTTTTCTTTTTAAAACTGAATTTGTATAACTTATTTCATAGACATATATGTGGAGCTTGAAAATACTGTCATGGAAAAGCAATGAATGTTTTTGTTTACCTTCTTTTTTTTTATTTATGTTGTTACGTTTTCCCTGAGAAAATGACACAAAAGTTTTTAGTGGTACACTAAACAAAACTTAAAAATTTACTGACACAGTAGCAATTGTGCGAGTCACCTTGTTAGACCAAAAGTGAAATAAGTTAAAATTTAACTTTAGTTTGAGGAGGTAACTAATCTAATCATGTAATAAGAAATAGGGAAGTGAAGCTTATCTTAATAGGACTTCAGTAAATAAGAAATAAATTAGAAAAGAGAACTGTTACTCTGTGTTTACATGAGAGAATATTGGAAAGAGATTACCCCTACCTAATCAGCATGATGAGCTAATGGAAAGGTTTAACTGAAAGCCAAATCCTCAAGTAAACATTTCAATAACAACAGCAACAAAAACTAAAAGAAAGAACAAAAATGTCATTAAGAAGCCCAAACAAAAATATTGACCTTAGGCTTTAGGTACAGAGTACATCTGGTTATTGCTGAAAGTTAGAGATGTTATTATTTTGAATAATAAATATGTGGCAGCAGCATACAAGGGCTGTCCGCAAAATATCCAGCCATGTAGTAGGAAAACTACAGGCATGGATGGCTAGAATTTTTCTGGACAGCCCTCCAATGTGAGGAGATTTGAGAATAGAGCTAGAAATTGAAATAGAAGTCCAGAAAAAGAAAAGAAGGCAGAAGAAGACATTGAAGGATAAAAAGAATAAAATGGAACACCTCTAGATAGTCTTAGTCTTGCAAAAATTTTCATCAAGATGTCATGCCTAGTTAAAAAAATTTTTTTTTCTTCTTTCCATGGAGTAATGTTGGTGAGGTCAACTCATACTAAATTTGCACCTATGTGACATATAAGAATATAGGTATATATGGATATAGGTACATAGTACATATACAGGGGCCAGCAGAAGTAATGCCCTTTTTAAAGTAGTTAAAATATTGTTATGTTACAGAATTACATGGTTATGATTTTTTAGTAAAAGATTTGTTATAGATTACCATTACATAAAAAGGGCATTATTTCTGCCAGACCCTATAGATATACTATATTATCACACAGCTAAAATCTTCTGTCCCTAGTTGAAGATCATTTACTCTGATTATTGATGGATAACTGAAAGGAAGCAAGTGCTACAAATAACGGGAGTCATTTTCTCTGTTTTTCTTGAAGGATTTTCAGTCTTTCTAGATAGGTCTCTTCATTACAGATTTAAATTTTTTTCTCATCTATTACAGATCTTAGAAGGAGTCTTCTAAAAAAAACTTCATTCTATATAGAAAGAAACATATGTCTATATATGTGTGCGTGCACACACACACACACACACACACACACATATTAGGCAGCATACTCACATTTATACAACTATTTAGGGAACTGAGCTAAGGAGCCCTTATTCTGAATTCAGGTCACTGTCCTGGAAAGAAAGAAACCAGGGTAACGCAGATGGCGGCAAGCTCAGTGATGCAGACAGGTTTTAGATCAGTTCGGGCTAGGACTGAAAAGAGTTTAAGCTGTATGGTGAAAGTATGAAATGGTGTTGAATAGAGGTGTGTTTTATGGTTTTATATAAAAAATATCTCTGACTTCTTAGTGTGAGGGGATACAGTGTGGATATAAGGGGACTAGTTAGAAGTCATGTCAATAATCCAGGTAAAAGAGTATTGTAGTTCAGCCTAACCACAGAGTTCTTGAGAACTAACAGGGCTAGGGCTTCACTTGGAGGATACAGCAAGAGGATTTGTACAGGAATTAGATACAAAATATAAGGGAAGACTGGAGTCAAGTATGAATCTTAGTTTGACATGAAAACTGACTTGATGGTTTCATTTACTCAATGAGGGTGATATTGTAGATCAGAAAGGACACAGGAGAAAATATCTACAATTCATTTTGAGGTGTTTAGTTTACTTTTTTTCAAACTTTCTCTATGTTTGAAGGTGCTCACGATAAAGACATGGAAAAAAGTATTATGTTTTAAAAACAGAATATCATCATGATGTCATAAATGAGTCCAAGATTTCAGTTACATAAAATACAGGGTCCATGCAATGTATCTGGCTTAAGCCTGCTGCAGTAAGTGGGATTCAATGCCATTATATCTGTGTTCACTTTTTAATGGGGCATGTAATTGAAAATTGACATTCTGCAATGGTTTAAGACACACACCGGACATCTAAGTCAAGCAGTGGAGTGAAGAGGTCAATATGTACATCTGGAATGCTGGAATGAAGGGAAGAAATCAAGGCCTGGCAATAGAAATGCAAGAGATAGACTGAAATAGAGATACAGAGATAGAGATCCAGATAGAAAGAGTGAGATAATGATAAACGCAGAGCTGGATTGCAATGATATTTCTTATGTCATGGCTTTGATAGACATATTTGCGATGAAACCAGCATCAGTGCAGGTGCCATGTGATTGTCATCCATAAGCTGGAGGTGAAGGTAGGAGATCCTGCTATTAAAAGAGGGCGCCTGATTTCAATAGGAAGGATGTGATACTGGGGTCATGAGCCAAGTCATTGTTTTTAGCTTCCAAAGTAAGAGTTAATAGTTACCTTAACAGGTAGAAAAAGTGGAATGGTGATCAGAACAGCCTAACCTACAGAGATCTTGGGTGATAACAAATATTAATATATAATCACTAAGAATCAAATAGATGGCAATCCTGCTAGGTAACTTTTTACCTCATATATGTAATTTAAAAAATATTATCTGCTAGACTAAGGCTTGATTTGGCTATCACAATAAAGCATTTGGAGTTTCTACTCAATTTTGACACATGACTTAATTGATTACCTTATTTTGCCATATGCAAAGAACACTCATTTTTGGCCCAAATTTTCAGGGGAAAACATCTTTTGTTTTAATTTTTTAATTGAAATTTTTATTTGTTTATTTTTAAATACTTATTTTTTGTATTATAAAGGAATTTTAGTATTTATTTTTAACATGGTACAAGAAATTTTATATAACAAATAATTACAAAACTCAAGAACAGACACAAGGTATAAGAAGTTTTATGTATAAATTTTTTTATATAAAAAACTGATTATCATATTCCAGGGTATTATTTTGCATACAGATATCATTATTAATTTCTAGAGTTACATTTTTAACTCATAAGCATAAATAAAAGGATTAAAACATGTATATAGATATGGAATTAATACTATGCATTAAAATGCACATGTATGTTCCCTCACAAATTTGGGCAAAAAGTGAGCAATATACTTGGCGAGATACGGCATTCCAAAGTCTCTTGTATAAAAGTACACTGGTGCGTGTGAGGGAAGATGCCACAATAACAGCACGATCTATACAGTACTTCCTTCTAGCATTTGGAACACAGAAAATGGTAACTGTGAGCTTGGAAACAGAAACTATGCAGCCTATTAGGAATATTAAACACTGGCTCTGACCCAATCCCTGGGAATACAGAACGTAACAGTGGTATACCTGTTAGAGTAAAGGCTTGTGGAGTTTGGGTGGAAAATAGCACTTTTACCTGATTCTCCTTCACAGTGCATACAGTGGATCCATACTGAGGTCATTTCCTGAATTCTTGAGCTGTAATTCAAGTATGTATGCTTATTTATCTTTTTGTCATGCTGGCTCTCTGAATCAAAGTGTAAGGGTTATTAGGGGAGAAATAGATAATGCAAATTTCTGTATATTCCACATTGCACCAAATGCATAAACCAAAAACAGAACAAAACAAAAAACATTATCTGTGGTAGAGACAAGAATACCAGAAATGTGACAAATTTGCAAGATTTCACCAGTGGTCCCATTGTGGTGGTCTGCTCCCCACATGTAACTTTCTTTGGCAAAAGATTTGTTAGCAAATGGGATGAAGCTGAGGCTAGAAAAGCAATTGAACAATAGGGCTTACTCTTTAGCCCTATTGTTCTTCTAACTGACCATCAAAACCTGCCTCTGAAGCTGTTGGAAGATAAAATGTGTGGAGAAGGGTTGGTGGAAAGCTGATCTGAGACCACCCTATACCGTCCAGCTCTCTGATCATCAATGTGTGAATGTGATTAGTAGGCAACAGTTGAGCCCGGCTCGGGTCAGCAAAGCCACCCAATGGAATTTAGATTCATAAGAAATAACAGGGTTGTTGTTTTAAGCCAGTAAAACACTGCATATCTTAGTATGCAGTATATTTGGATCAATAGCTAACTGTCACCAATGGTTACTATCCCATCTCCTTTATTTCACTTATTAACCTAAAGCTCAAGATAGAGACTGACCTTGTAATATAACAGTGAATTGAGTTTAAGCAGGAAGTAACTTCAATTTCAGCTATTTATCCAGATGTTGTCTCCTTACTTGAGGACATTAAACACAGTCATATTTCCAAGCACAAGTCTTAGAACTAGTTATAAAACTAGATTTTAAAAAATTACTATTGATCTGGAAACCAGTGTGCTTGCTCTCTCGCTCTGTCTCTCTCCCTCTCTCTCTCTCATCTTCTCCCGAATACTCAGAAGTAGTTTGCTTCCACATGACAGGAGACCAATACATCTTATCCATCTTGCTTCTAAATTTAGAACACATTTTATTTTGCAGGGATACTGATCTTTGTACTGTCCCAGAGGGCAACACACATGTCCACCACATAATGATCTTCTAATAAGAAATTCAGAAAGCAGCATTTCATTCCATGAAATTCTGTATTTCTGTAAAAATAAATAACTTCTTTACTCAGTGAATATTTTAGGAGGTCCAGTCATCCAGATAACATTGAGATAACCCCTCAAGAATAAGTCATTTTATCTTGGATTTCCTTCTAGCAAGGTAAAAAAAAAAAAAAAAAGAAAACGCAAACATAGCCACTTTGCATGTTGGAAGCAGCAATTCACATGTAAATGTTGCTGCCATTTCTGAGTTACTAAGATGCTTACATTTTTACCCTAGACAAGACTTGTCAGATGGTCCTACATGGAAAAAGGCAACTCTGCCACCCAACATTCAGAAGTAACAGGCCCCATGATGATGAAAATGTGTGTGGCAAATCAGGATATTTTATGGACCCTGTGGCTGGATATTTTTATCCAGCCCAGAGGATAAAAAGGGAGCTTCCTAAAATTTGATAGCAAGGATATCACAGAAAATATTCTACTTTTCACGAACACCCTTTTACATGCCATAGGTCTGGATAGAGGTTAAATGCCTAAACCCAGAAGTCCAAGTGACAGTGTGTTCTGATGCCCATAATTACCTGACAATTCCATTGTCTAAATAAATAAATAAATAAATAAATAAAATCCTGGATTCAGAATAATTTTTGCAAGCAGACTAAGTCATATGAGCAGAGAGCTCACACTGGAACTCAAGTAATCCAGTGAAGTTCTGTTTTAACAATGATAACATTTATTAAAGATTACATCAACAAAATGATTAATATCCTCCAGAATGAAGTTTTGGGCTGCACCAGCAGGTTGAAAACCTATCAATATCGGTCTAGAAGGCCAAGTGGTTATGTAGGAGGGAAATCACAAAAGCCAAATATGTCTTGAGATCATTTGGAGAAATTAGTCCTGAAATATCTCCTCAAATAAACTTTCTTAATGTATTTTAAGAGATACTCTAGCATATATGCATAAAAATTACATACATAAACATATGAATGGTATAAGTATTTTTAAAAATCTTTTTTTTCATAAGTTTTATTTGGTGTCTTTCTTGTAATTAACTTTCAAATTTAGCTCATCAGTTAAATAAAGATCATGATGGTACCATAAAAAAATTTTTAAGAGAAGGACAGGACATGATCCAGAGAGGGTGTACATAGAATTGCATACAGTAATGGCTAAAGTTTTAAATTATCCCCTCCTAAAATTTTACATTTTGTTAAGAATCAATTGATGATTTTAGTGTTTTTCTGCGTCTGGATTCAGCTCTCTTCCACTGATCAATGTGCCTATCTCTTTTGCCAATACCACACACTGACTTGATTACAATGATGATCATTTTTGAACTTTTAAGTGCCTGAGGTGTTTTAAAGAAGTTTCATAAGAAACCCAAATTATTAAAGATGTTAATAGGAACACAATGTTGCATTATTGGATTCTGAAGTGCAGATTCATGAAAAATGAGAGAAGAGAATAAAAGATGCTCAATAATGCTACTTTCACCGTAGAATTAATTTTAAAGCTATGTATTCAACTACATAGTTACTTTTCCTAGATATGACTATATTGATTAAAATGACAATATTTTTTTAATCGCTGATTTTAGAATTTGCTCAGTCATTCTGCCTCAGGCTCTAGTTCCTAAATTCCATGGTTCCGGTCCACGAATCCTCTAACAAGGTCCTGCTCCCTATGGATCCATTCCTGGGTTTGGAATTAGCAGGGAAGCTCCTGTTTAAGAAAATCTCTTTTCATGATATGAAGGCAGAAGCAGAAGACAGCATGCCGTGCAAGCAAACTTCAAATACTTATTAATGTGTCCAATGGCCACAGCAAGTTATGTGAGTGAGCCCAAAGACAGTTTCGGAAGTATATTTGTCCTGTGGAAGTAAAGTGCAGGGAGTGATTCTTTTTGAGTAATATTCAACCTAAGATTAGACTACTTGCTCAAGTCTTTATGCATGCAAAACAGAAGATCCTCAAAAGTTTTGTCAAATTCATGGCATCAAGTTTGAAGTGCAGGTTCTTCACATCTCCATGAAATCTTGATGCAGCTCTTCATTATCTGGTGTCCTCTGAACCAAAAAACCAAGTTCTCACCTTCCCCCACACTCAATGTTAATGTACGAAACAGGGAGCTGCTAGCCAGAGGCATGTCAGCGTGGTCCTTAGCAATCCTGGGCAAATGTTACCAGGTATTGCTACTCTGAGGGAAAGCAATAATTATGCATTGGGCTCAAGCTCTTGGCTCTGCCCTCTGGAAATTTCTTCGTTTTGTGTTGTGCACCATAGCCAAGTCTGAAAAATTGGCTAAAAATAAAAGAATTAAAGAATATTCCTTTGGGAAGTCTGAGAAGCTCTCCTAAAACGTTTGCTTTCTTAGAACATCTGGGGACCGAAGGACTTCTTATAACATGAAAACTTTCAGTTCTTGTGATCTAACTGGCATGACTTTGGAAAAATAGCGTTTTCACAAATATTTTGGTTTTATAAGTCTTAAAAGTCAGTCAATTCTATGTGCCAAAAGCCGCACCCTCAATTATTAATATTTTTAGAATATTTCTCTCACTAGACTAAATTATAGTCCTTTGAGCAAATTAGGCTGCTGTGAGACCACATTTTTTCCCTTGGATCCTTTGATTTAGCTTAAATGGTCCATATGACACTAATTCCTTTCGGAAATAGTAACTAAAGGTATTTGACCAACATACCTAATTTAGACTTTTCCTTATTATATACTGGAATAGCTATATTTTATCTGATGAAAAGCAATTTTATTTTTGAAAACTGTAAGTTATAGGCTTCCTATATTTGCCCAAAATTCTCTTTGTAAACTTCCCAATACATTTACAAGCTTATTTCCATTATAGTAAGTTATGAAATACATCTAGCAATGAGCAGTTCATTATTTCAAAATGTTGCCTCACTATCTCCAAGCCCTCCATTGAAAACACATTAGGAAGGTTTTCTGCCTTTCAGAGTATCAGAAACAAAATTTCACCAAATATTTTGCCAATAAAGAAAATAAATTGCCATTTTTCCTACCTCTGGTATTAGTTTCCTCACTTTAAGCATGCAGTTCAAAAACTCATTGCCATATATTCCAGGCTTTTCTTACAAGCACCTATTCCATTGCCAATTTTTCTATTAGCTTTCACTACATAAGGTAAGAAAAGCAAAAAATAAAAGCTTCTAGCTTTTAGCTATACACACACACACACACACACACACACACACACACACACACATATATTTGGTTTTGGTTTTTTTTTCCCCTTGTGGCTGTGCAATTTAGCTTAGGAGTCTCTGATTCTAAGTGTTCCTCGGGGGGCCAAGGCTGAAGCGAATGGCAAGAGCTGCTCAGTCACAGCTCTTCTGGAGATGGCAAAATGACACAAGCACACAAACACATTTAAAGCACTGTGAATGTCACATCTGCTAACATCCCATTGGCCAAAGGACTTGCCCAAGTTCAGCAAGTAGTACATGCACTACTGTCGTGGCGTTCAGGGAGACAGAGTTAGTTTTTCAATGCTATTATGCAGTCTATTCACACTGCTGTAACAGAAAACCACAGGCTGGATGGCTTATAAACAAACAAAATTTATTTCTCACAGTTCTGGAGGCTGGGAAGTCAGATCAAGGCACCTGCAAATTCGGTGCCTTGTGAGAGATTGCTTTTTGACAGTTGTCTTTTTGCTGTATCCTCACATGGTGGATAAGATGAGAGAACTTCACCAGGTTTCTTTTAAAGGCCACTAATCTCTTTCATAGTGGCTCTGGACTATGCCCGCATGACCTAAGCATCTACTAAAAGTTCCACCTCCCACCACCATCGCACCGGGGTAAGGATTTCAACATAAGTATGTTAGGTGTATGCAGACATTCTGTTTATACCACAATGTAACCCAACACAGTTCTGCTAGAAAGAAGTTGGATAAAATAATGTCTTCAACAGCAATTTTCAAGAGTGAAAAGTGAAATAAAATCAACGTTAAATAAACGTAGGTAAATACTAATAAATTGTCATCCATGTGCAGTGTCATTTATTTGTAAGTGACTCTTCTTAGCTGGAATTGTAAGAGAAAACAGAGGAATTATCTATTTCTACCAACTTGGCATGGTAGACTACAGCAAATACTGTTCATAGACCACTCATCCAGGAGCTCCTGGTTGGTTTATTTGTAATAGTTTTCTCTTTAGCCCTACTTGAAGCAACATGAAAACATTTCATAATATTTGAGCATAACATAAATAAGCTTCTAAAAATATTATTTTTTATTCACTCATTTTGTCAGGGAATACTTGGACCTCTTTCAACAAAATAACAAGACAAAATAAGAAAGACCTAGTGAACTGGTAATGACTCGCAACAGAAGGCAAAATGTGAGCTTAGAATCATGATGAAGGAAAGCTCCAAATTACACCCGTGCAATCACCTCGATATCAAATAAATCCTGACAGGAGAAGGCAGATAGACTGCTCTACAGGTATATCTCTTAGAAAAAAAACCCAAATATATGATAGAGTATCTAATGTGGCCATTTTGAAAGAAGTTATTAATATTTTTTTTTTGGGGGGGGGGGTAGTTCCCTGGCTGGGAATCGAACTCAGGCTGCAGCACTGAGAGCGCCGAAGCCTAGCCACTACACCACCAGGGAGCCCTGAAGTTATTAATTTGATCAACTATTTTAGACCCTTTAAATAATGTTTTCACTACATTAGTCATCTTGAACATTTTTCTATTTATTCTTTGAATATAGAAATTTTATCAAGGGATATGTAAATATGATCCCTTTTTTTGTGTGTTAACCTTAATGTAACATACCCTTCTAATTCAGAGACTCAATGTTGCCTATGGGTGAGGTAAGTAATCTCTAAATAGGATTATTTTTCTTCTCATTCTGTTCTGTTATCTCCTTTTAAAATGTCTATTATATTCATTGTAAGATACCTAGACCTGTACACTACCTACAATGCAGCTTGCTTTTCTCACAATAATTCTCTTTAAAAGAGGATTTTAGATTAAAACTTTATAGTAGATACCACAATAAAACAGATATGACAGCAGATGCTCCGTTAACTGGAACTCAAGCTACTAGCAGGTTGCTTGAGACTTTCCCTGTTGCTTGAGAGATTCTGGTTAACAGAGTATATAGTTACATTTATCTGGCTTCTACCAACCCCATGGGAGCCAGTTAACTGAGAGTCTACCGTATTTCCAAGTTATTTGCCAAATGACTGTATACTGATTTTCAAATAATATTGACTATAAACTTTTAGTTTTCTTTTACCTTGAACACCCTTATATACTTTGAGAATAGAAAAGTTTGAGAGAATGAGTGGGACAATTTTTCAAGGACAGTATTTTAAGAGAAATCTTGGCTGTTTTTCCACCTGTCGCCATGGAAACCCAGTGCTGGTCCCTTCACCTCAGACCTAGAGAACAGCAGATCTTCGATGGGGACCCAAAAATGCTGAATTGGTGACAAACGCTAGTTGGGTTCAGGGTGGTCTAGAATCTGACTTCAGTCTGAGAAACATGGAGAATACGAATTTTGTGACAGCTTTGGTGCCAGAGCTGGGAGCATGATTACTGTGGGATTTGCGGGTCATCTCGAGCTTATTGGGCAGAAGTTAAGATGTGGCCCCCACAAGAAAGAAGCAACAGGGCTTCCAAGGTCACACAGGTGGGTACAAAGAACCCAGCAGCTGGAACTGATGGAGTACCAACTGATCTTCTAGACTACAGAAGAATCTGCGACAGTGAAGTGCCCTGAGACCAGCCTGACAGAAAATGTTCAAATAGCTTCCAAATTGTGTCCCAGGAGACAAAGAGTCATCTTCCATCTACTTGAGGTCCATAGAGGAGGAAGCTCAGGACAGTGCTGTAAAGTACAACCTGCAGTATCCCTGTGCCTCTCCCTCCCGGGGGGTGAATGGGACGGCTGACCAGAGACAGCAGGAAGGAGAGAAGAGCCCGCAGGGATGTAGGGAGCCAACAGTGCTCTTCCCCTGTAGGTGCCCAGCCTACAGCTCCGTCAGCTGCGGGAGGGGTATAAACTTATCCCTGGAGCAACTCGCAATTTTAATTAATATCTTGATCTGGCATTTTAGTGATCAAATTCAATCTGTGTTCAAAACTGCTGTCAACAGACTGTCTGCCTCAAAATTATATAGAGAACCTATAGAAATAGTCAGAATTCTTATCTAGATAGGAAAAGTCATTGCTTTTTGGTGTTTGGGATTTTTTTGTATTTTTGTTTTGTTTTGTTTGATATAGGAACAAGGGGGTATTATTTCATTCAACAAATCAGAGGTATAGTGAGAAGTCAGCACAGTGGCTTAAATGCATTGAGTCCAACTTCTCCAATATCTTTTTTTCATCTGTGTTATAGTTTATTCTGGGTTGTGTAAAATTTCTTTCATTTGATGACTCAGTTTAATCTGTCTATCTATGTCTATCTATCTATCTATCTACCATCTATCTTCATCGATCTATCCATCTGTCTAACAAAAACTAACCTGGTTATAATAAATTAAAATTATAGGATATTATAGAAGCATGGAAAATTAAGATTTGAAAATACCTGAGGGTCTACTCAATCATTCATCTTTAATTTTTATATGCTTTCTTCTATTTCCTGAACTGATAACTGCCCTAGCTTTAATCATTTATTATGAGGGAGCAGAGTACTCTTGAAGGTAATGAAGCCCCAGGAAAGATTCTTAGTAGGTTCTTCCCCATATTCAGCTTAATTGGTTTCCTTGCATATTTTACCATTTTACGTTTTCTGCCAAATACATTAGTTTTATGTTTTTGTTTTTGTTTTTTCTTTTTTTCTGGAACAGTATATTACAGGTATTGAACATAAAAAACTTAAATCAGCTGAACTCACTTATCATGTCCTTGTACTATCTCTTTGCCAATATCTTAATCCTGAATTTCTCAGTCATGGTTTTGCACACCATAGGGCATGTTTCTGACTGTTATCTACATCCAACTTAAATTATGGCAAAAAGAAATGGTCCAATACTCCAGAGAGAATTTTAGAGCATCTATTTAAGCACATATGTCTATTAATTTTAACTAATTTCACTTTTATTCTGCCAATCAGTGGGAAATAGTCAAGAGTTCACACAGACTTTATCAACTTCTAGAACATCAGGTATTTTTCAAATAAGCTATTAATCTGAGTTCATGCCATGTTATACCATATGAATTAATGTAGTAATTTAAAAATTTAATTTAAAAAATGCTATCAATTCACCTTGTTAGATTTAGACTATCCTTCTAGTATTATAAAGTAGTTTTAATCCCACTTATTTTATTAAACTCATTAGACATCCTTTCAACTTTTCTGTATCCAATTTTGAAAACAATATCTCACATTTTAATTTGATTAATTTATAAATGACATTAGGTTATCCATAAAATGGAACACTAGAGACCTCACTTAACTTCCATCTTAACAGTTTTAGAGCATTTTATATAAATGATTATAGTCTACTATAGCTCACATTATGAACATTTTTACAAGGATAGCAAAGAAAATTTTTTGTAGTTTGCTAAAATAAATATATCACATCTATGACTGACATTAGCTATGTCACATTTAATTCCAAAATCAATGGACATTTTTATCAATTATCTTCACAGTAGAATCAGATACTATTTGATTAATTAACATTCTTTTGGTTGCAATAGACAAAAACCTAATTCACAATAGTTTAGGACAAAGGAGAAATTTATTGGATCTTAAATTTCTCTTTTATCTTTAATCTTTCTTCACACTTCTAGTCTTAACCACTGTCATTTGTTAGCTGGGATATTAAAACAGCTTTTTAACTCGTTTCCTTTCTCGCCGTTCCATTCAATGACTACTGAGACCTTTGCAAATACTATAAAATCAGACCATCCTACTCTCTCAATATAAATTTTCCAATGGCCTTTGCTTGCCCATAACACAAGGTTCAACATGCTGACCTTCTTGAATGTATTTCCTAATCTTACCTTCCTAGCTTCCTGAATTCTAGCATGCAGACCACCTTTATGTTTCTTGAATACATTGAAATCCTCCCAACTCACGGTCTTGGATTAGTAGCTTCCTCTCTCTGGGACAAGTTTCTCCCTGACTTTCCCTTGGCTGATTTTATATGCTGCTCAGATTTTGACTCAAGCTCCTATTTTCCACTTGGCCAATCTAAACTACTCCCAGAACCAATTCATTCTCAATCACTCGTTCTGCTTTATTTTTGTTGACATACTTTATATTTGCCATTATGTCATATTGGCCACGCAGTTATACATTTCTTATTTTATGTATCTCCACATAAGAATGCAAACCAGATGAGAGAAACAGCACTATTTACTTACAGCTGCATCTCCCACACTAGGGGAAGAGTGCCTACAATTTGTCAGTACTCCCTAAACGGAACACAAATGAATGTAAATACCCTGGAAGAAGGGACAAGAGGAGGGAACCAAAATTGTATGATCTGCCACCACTAAATCTCCTTCTCATGCCTCAGTTTACCTCTCAGTGTCCATTTTCTATCAACCAGCATACTCCACAGTGCTAGAAACACAGGTCCTGGCAACTCTACGTTACATGTTGGTTTTGTTGCCTCTTCATATAAATGAATCGCTTTATCTCAGCTGAATTTTAGAAAATTTCTGGGTAAAGTCAATGATTGGTTTCACTTTGATCACATACCCAATGTCCACAGTGATGATTTAAAAGACAGATTTAATATTCTGTGGAAGAAAATACCTGTGCCAGCTCATGTGGATTCCTTCTCCCTCTGAGCTCCCCACTAAATTCGGTTTCACAAGGCCCTTGCTTTCAGTAGTCCCTGTGTCTAGTAGTCTCTCTGTCTGCAGGTGAGTTGGATAAGAATGGAGGAATATTTACCTTGTTCTCTTTCTTCTGCTGCCAGCCAGATAGAGGGTGTGCAACAGAAGACTTGCATGTCATAGGATATAGTGGAGCCAAGTAATGGGAGCAAATTGAACACCAGAATAATTGCATGAAAGTGACCTATTGACTTGTAATAAACTCTGTCTTCACTTAGAAATATACTTCTATTGTGATAATCTATTGACTGTGGTATTATTTGTTACAATAGTTAGCCTACCTGAATATGAATATATATACATATATCCCCATTCTCTAATTTTTTGATGCAAGTTTGTGGCCTTTTATTTTTGTATGGTGCATTGATCTGAGTTCCTAATCAATTGGTCAGTTCTTGTAAAATTTCTTTAGTCAAAAACATAAGTAAAACACAGCCATACAACACGATATGCTTTTATAATATATACTACTTACAAAGGGAGTGAACACATATAAATAATTGCAAATAAATCCTCATGCATACCACGTGTAAATTTTTTAATTTTATAACTGCATTGTTTTGCTCTCAACTTGTCTTGATATAGTCTATCCAACTAATTCTACTTACTTTTTATATAAACACAACCCCCTTTCTTTCAATAGTCATATTTCATCTTTTTCTTCTACTCAATTAGATAACTAAAAATTATTAAAACTAGCACAAAGCACTTTTAGAAGAGAGTATAATTGATGTTTGGCAAGAGCACAACTCAACTTGTAGAAGGAGAACTCTGAAAAGATGTTACAGTGCACAATGGAAGTAGACAGCTTTCACTATGCATAAACATCAGTCACTACCTTATACAAAGGACTCTGCTTTCTCCATCATCCTTTCATTCAAAAAAAGTTATTTTTCTTTTAGGGGATAACAATTTCTTTTAAATGCATATTTATCTCACTGATTGTGAACTTCTTTGTGGACAAATAGAATGCATGACTTTTAGACTATCCTACATGTTTATGTAATTATTATCACAAACACTGATAAAATAATAAAAACAATAGATCTATCAGAAATACAGATCCAGTCCAAAAATTGACACTAGGTAGCAAACATAAATTCATATTCATATAACATACCAAACTGATCTCTGATAAAGACACTCATTGAAAATAAAACATTAAAATGTTAATAGAATATTGACGAGAATATGTGAATATCTATAAAATCTTATGGTAGGGAACATATTTCTAAGTAAAACCTTCACTCTATGCCCCTGCCCCCAGAAAATATTCAAAGCACACTGGGATCACAGCAGCTCTTAAATTACTCATACTCTGCAATTCATTTTTAAATAAGCTTAGTAGATTTTAGGGAACTTTCAATTTAGGGCTATAAAGCTTTGATATAGTTTATTTTTTTGCAGGGAATCATCAAAAAATAAATTGTTGTGAGACATATGAAAATTAGAAAATTATTAAGAAGAAGAAAAATACTCAAATTTTAAAGTGAATTTAAATAGTTGGATGTAAAGCATTGAAAGAAATATTACATATGTTGGGATCCTAATCAGTGTTTCTGATCTCTGAATAATCAACACTATATTAATCTCTCTTACTGGTAATTCTCAAAAGAAAACACAACACATTTAGTTCATTTCTTATTTCCCCAATGTATCTTAGAATCCAGAGTGGAAAAGGTGGAGATGCTGAACTATGTGGATTTTAAAATTTACATATCAAAGTATATCATTAGAAGATAACTGAAAATGCCAGAGAAAGGAAGAAAAAGTTATATGTAAAGGGACTTGTATCAGAAATAATAAGAGCATTTGTAAGACAGCTTAGAAAAAGCTATAAAAAAGATTATGTACTGGCAATTATTATAAAATAAAATTAAAATAGGCAATTCAGAAAATGAAAGTGTTCTAGTAGATACTATGTCTAGATACATCCTAGTAGAGAGAAACATGAAAATTAAAGCAACAATTAGATAATATCTTCAAAATCAAGCCTCAAATTAGGTTGCCACTGGCAATAGGGTCATTTTTAAGTTGGAAATCTGCTTCTACTGCTATATATAATATTTCAATATAGAGGAAATTATGAAATAATATTTGATATGGCTTTAATCAAAGCTGAAAGTCATATTCTCATGCAGAAAACTTTTATTCTCTAATATTTTTCTAGATTTTTTCCTAATATTTTTCTAACATAAAACAGGTAGAAGTTGCTATTCTCATTAGGGAAGCAAGAGGTTGGAATGACTTTGTGTGATTCGCTTACTCGTTGATCAAATATAGAATGTAATTTGAGTGTGATCAGTCACTCTTCTTTCTGCTGATTTTATGATATTGTTAAATATTCAAAAACTTTCAAATAGATGAACAAATAGAATTAATATGCTCATTTGTGTTTTCTCTTGAACCCAAAAGTGTATCATATTATTTACTATCAGAAGTTTCATTGAAATTTTTTATCATTTAATTCTAAATTCTAGTAAAAGTGATATTTCCACTTTATATTTACCATAAGTAATGATGACAGTTACTTTTACTTTACTTTTTGCAAGAAAAAAAAAGAACAAAAGTAACATTAAGGATAATAGAGCATTGAGCAAACCTAATCAAATAGATTTACTAATCTTTTTAAAAAGTTAAGCCAACAAACCCCTTGCTAAATATTATGATATTATCTACTGCAACTCTAGTTGGATAGTGTAGCTAACATTGATAGTACTTTTTTCTGATCAGATGTCCTTTCGGAATAACAACTGATACATGTCTTTTTATTTCTCCAAAATTAAAGAAAAAACACTTAGAAACACTGACATTTGTATGAGACTATCTTCCTCTTTCACTGAAGGTGTATGAACACCAAAAGTGTTACTCTGCCTTTAATTCATGATCCCTGTAATTCTATATCTCCTATGGTCTTTATCATTTTATTTTTCTAATTTATTTTAAAATTATAGTTGACACACGATACTATATTAGCTTCAGGTGTACAATATAGTGATTAGACATTTATGAACCTCATGAGGTGATCACCACAGTAAGTCGTACCCATGTGGCACCTAATGGTTATCATGATATTGACTACCGTCCCTGTGCTGTAGTGTTCTTGTGACTCATTTTGTAACTGGCAGTTTGCACTTAATCTCCTTTACATTTTCCACCCATTCTCCTTTTCATCTGACAACCATCAGTTTCTTCCCTGTATCTATGAATCTGTTTTGTTTTATTTATTTTGTTGTTTTAGATTTCACATGAAAGTGAAATCATATGGTATTTGTCTTCCTATGACTTATTTTACTTATCATAGTATCCTCCAAGTCCATCCATGTTACTGCAAATTACATCATTTTATTAATTTTTACGGCTGAGTAATATTCCATCTTCTATATGCACCACATCCTCTTGATTCATGGGTCTATCCATGGACCAGTAGGTTGCTTCCATGTCTTGAACATTTTAAATAATGCTTCAGTGAACATAGAGGTGCATATATCTTTTCAAATGGGTGTTTTTGATTTCTTCAGATAAAAACCCAGAAGTAGGATTGCTGCGTCGTATGGTAGTTTTATTTTTAATTTTTTGAGGATCTCTATACTGTTTTCAATAGTGGCTGCACCAGTTTGAATCCTATGAGGGTTCCTGAGTCCGCACGTCCTCACCAATGTTTATTCTTTGTTCGTTTGTTCATCTGTTTGATAATAGCCATTTTGACAGCTGTAGGTGATATCTCACCATGGTTTTGATTTCCATTTCCCTGATAATTAGTGACACTGAGTACTTTTTCATATGTCTATTGGCTATCTGCATGTTATTTTTGGAGAAATGTCTATTCAGGTCCTCTGTGCGTGTTTTAATCAGATTTTTTTTTATGCTGAGTTGTAGGAGTTATTTGTATGTTTTGGATATTAATTCCTTATCAGCATTTCTTAATACCACAAAGATTCCTCCTATTGTAGAGTATCTTTTCTATGCCTGAGGAAGATGATAATTGCCCTAACATAATTGCTTTGTCATAATAAAACTGTGAAAATTAACAGTGTTTTTGTTAGTACCTTGCAAAGTACCATATATTTACATTTATTCCAGGTTTATAAATGTTCTTTTCAGAACCCTCAACTCCCAAATATTACTGAAAAAAACATATGCCTGTTCACATAGGACAATGATTGTTATCTGGTCTAATTCTAAAATTACAACATATTTTATATTACCATTAGAAGGTATTTTGAAGCAATATAATCTAAACCTTCGGTTTACTTTAATGAAGTAAAAAACAAAAGTGTTTATAAAAATTAAGTGTTTCTTAGAGATTTCATTTCATATCACTTCCTTATCACTTTGAAATGAAGAAGCAGAAACAAATTTTATATAGTACTCTAGTACACTTTTGTTATGGATTATTTTTTAAAAAAGCACAGTGAACATGAACAATGAATAGAATGCATAATGTATGGGGGAGATGAACAGCAAATAATAAATTTTTAACTTAAACAAGACCAATTTCTCTCCAGGCTCAATAGTTTGATCAAAACACTGTTTTAAAATGCGGCTTATAAGCTAACATACTGAATGAAATAGATAGCCAAATGTGTTTCAGATAAGATACGAATTAAGAAATCTCATCCTATGGTTACATGTCTCAAGAGTTGGACCTTTCCCTTTAATAAATATTTCAATCTAAAGAGAGACGCCTTGGTAAAATGAAAACAAATGACAGTGCTATCTCCAAAGAGACAGTGTATTACTTTAAAATGGATGAAATGGCCCATGCTCTGCCCTATGACATTTAGATGCTCAAAATAAGACAGTCAAAAATAGAGTTAAATCATGCCCATGGACATGAAATTGAATCTTCATTTTTGTTCTAATTTGAGTCGAAGAAAAGAGAAGAAAAAAGAGCACCAAACCTAAGTAATATTGTTACAAAGATTATATGTAACAGTTATCAGGACATCGCTCAATCTTAAATAATGTCATTGCAACTTAAGCTAACCTAATTGATTAATGCTCTAATATTCTTCACTACAGGTATTCAAAATATGAAAACAATGGTTAAGTAGTTATTAACAGGTACTTGAGTTTCACAAATGCACTATTATTTGCTGGGTTTTTGGATTTGAACATAGAAGTTTTATTAGAAAATTACCCAGGTGTTAGCATTTGAATATCAGATACAAGAATGATGAAGTAAACCAGAGAGCATTTTTCCTAGAAAAAATATTGGAGGGTCCCACACTGAGAGATTTTGAATTAGTCATTGTGAGTTTGTTTTTTAATGCCCTAGGTGATTGTAATGTGTAGTCAAGAATGAAAAACATTGGCCTAGACTATGATTTCCCTGCAAGTTATATATGCCATGTAAGGTAGCAATATGTCAAATTTGATTACATCCATACCACCTAAGATCTCTGTACACTACATGTTTTCTCTTAATCACTCATTGAACGAATTTACTGCCCTTGCAAATATGTCTTTTATGCAGTGAAAAATTAATTATTACTTCCATGATGCAAATCTTACTGAAGATAGCTGATGCCCCACTTTTGCAAGTATTTTAGACACTAGATGACTTCCAAAGGAGGACTGGATGTGATTAAAATGTATGATTGGAAGCTACTAGTCCCTATAATCTAATTTACCAACTTTTGAATCTTTACTACAAATTGTAAATTGCAGCCAGACCCTCTACTGAGATTGACTGAAATATCTAAGAGTTATAATCACATTAGCAAAAGCAAATTTGTGGCTTAGAACAAAATCTTTATTCTTTTAGGGCAAGATACTAACTAAATTATTTCTCTACTGACAAAAAGATATGAAGTAAAATATTTCAAGTTTTGATTAGCTGTTTAACTTTTCGAACTGCATGGATAATATTTATATTTCGCACAAGTCTAACATTAAATGCTTATAGCTCTAATGGCATGGAGCACCTGTAATGTATACTGATGAATTAGTTGTGCAATACTTAAATGCATCAATAGTAACAGTTTCATGTTATACAACACAGAAACATTCATTTACCGATAGTTTGTTGATCCATTTGCAATATTTTTACTGTTTATTTAGACCTACTTTTCATATTCTTCCTGATATGTAAACACGCTGCCCTATTAATTTAACTTCAGAATTCCAGTTCACTAGACAGCTTAATGCCTTTGTTACAATTGCTCCTGTTTGTTGTACTATAACCACAATTTTATAAAATCTTGTAGTAAGTATGAGCATGGGTTTACTAATGAAGTAAAGCTATTAATACATAAATGCATTCAGCTCCTCAGAGTGCATACTTAATAGAACATACAGTCAACTCATGTGCTAGAAAACCTCTGAGAATGAAATTAACTAGCTGCGTGCGATTTAAACTTTTACTTGAGAAATACGCATTTCTATCAAATTAGCTGAACCTATTTTTTGAAAAGAGAACACAAATTTAAATTTCAAACACTAGGAATTTTATAAAGAGACTTAGAGTTTAACTATACTAAATTTAAAGAAAAGTGAGGCACTTCTGACATTACAATTTAACTTAAGTTTGCGAAAGTGAGTATTAGAGGCGATGGCTTGCTGAGTATAGACAATATGTGACAGAAATCGTGGGTATGCATCATACCAGTGGTTAAAAAGCAGGCATGGAAAATGTCATACACACTGATGAGTGCATCAATTTCACATAAAAAAAAATTTCACTGTCTCCCAAAAGAAAAACTTAAGAATCACACATTGAAGTTAAGCAAGTTTAGTGCTCTTATTCAGGAGTTATTTCTAATAGCTTTAAGTCATGAATCAATTTACCTTCTTGGGGGTAGAACTATTACTGAGATTTTATTTATCTACTTGTAAATCCATGAGAGCATGATGTCCAACTTAACTTGCACACACATTTGTATGCTACAATTTTTTTTTATTTCTGTATAATTAAAATGTAAAATATAACTAAATTATGCTGAAAACCTTTGATTGAGTGGGTGTAATATTAGATGCATTTACAGATAAGAAAAGTGAGTTTCTCAGGATAAAACCATTTTCTTGCTGCCATGTCCACTAAGTCAAGACAGGAATATATCTGCTTCCAAAGTCGCTGGCTGTTATGGGATACACCGTAGCAAATCAACTAAAGGAAAATCTTTCAGAGTAGTAACGACAATGTATCAATTTTGATGTACTTTTAGCTCTACCATACTTTAGGTATTTTTTATGGTTTGGTTTGGTTTTTCCATATTTCGTTTTAAACGGTTAGATAAGGTTACCAAAATATTATGCATAAAGAACCTATTCCATATTCCAAAAATAAATGTTCAATGAATATGCTTTTTTGTTTGTTTGTTTTTTTCAAACTCTCTAATGATTCCTAGGCATCTGGATTACCTGGAACTAGATTCTTCATTTCAATACACCTTAAAAAGTGCGGAAGTCATATTGCTGTTTTTATCTAAGGCATTGTATAAAAATAGTCAGGTGATGCATCGAGCAATTTAAAGTTAAAAGAAATTTGATCAGTTACTGTGTTTTCTAATCTAATTGTTGCTTTTGAATTATGAACAAGGCACTCTTCTCCACCACTACTATTTAACAACTTACTGGAACCCAGAGGTAATACAATAAGACAAATAAAAGAAATAAAATGTATACAGTCTAGAAAAGGAAGGAATAAAACTGGGTACATTCACAGATATCATGATAGATTATGTAGAAAATGCTAGAAAATTTTCAAAAAACTTTCCGGTGTTAATAAGTAAATATAGCAAGATCACAGGGGGGCAACATCAATATACAATATTCAATTGTTTTTCAACATGCCAACGATGACTAACTGGAATTTAAAATTTGAAATAATTACCAGTTATATTAATACTAAATATTAAAGCAATTTGGAGTATATCTAATAAATTAAGTGAAAAATCTCTACGGTGAAAAAAGAGACAGAGGGAAAATAAAAAAATAGTAAGCAAGCAACAAGTTATTCCATGTTGATGGATTTGAAAACTCAATATTTTTCAAAGGTAAGTGCTTCCCAATTTGATTGAAGGCTATAACAAAATAGCAGGTAAAATTGCAGCAAACTTTTAAAATAAATATTGGTAAAGTAATTACGAAGATTACGTGGTAAGGCAAAAGATTTAGAATCACTGAAACAATACTGAACTAGAGGAACAAAGTTGGAGAAGAATTTTCAATGATTTCCATAAAATTCAGTAAAAAAAAACCCAGTGTGGTTTGGGTGAAACAACAGACACACAGATCAGTGTAACATAATAAAGAGCCAAGAAAATAGACCAACACAAATATTGTCAACTGATTACTTATAAAGGCACAGGACAAATCAATGGGGAAAGGGAATTACTATTACAACCAATCTTCTGGGAAAATTGTAAGACAATAAACAAACAAAAAAATAATCTGTATCTCAGATACAGACTTACACGTTTCAAAAAATTATCTCAAAATGCATCAGAGGCATAAATGTGAAACTATAAAATTTCCAGAAGGAAACAAGAGGAAACTACACGATCTTGGTGATGAGGTTTTACATATAACACTAAAAACATGGTACATAAAAAATGATAAATTGGATTATATTAGGATTAAAATTTCTGCTCTCTGAGTTTGTTAAGAATGAAAGGAAAAACCACAAACTGGGAGAAGATACATGAGTATCACATATCTGATAAAGGGTATTGCGATAGTTAATTTTGTGTGTCAACTTAACTAGCCATTGGGTGCCCAGAGTAAATACATATCTGGGTATGTCTGTGAGGGTGTTTTCACAGAAAATGAATATTAGAATTTGTTGACTTAGTTGATTAACCTCTCCAAAACGGGAGAGGTTAAGCCATTGAGAATTTGAATAAAATGCAAGATAGTGGAAGGAGAATTTTATTCCTTTTTTCCTGCCTCACTGATTGAATTGGGACCTCTCATTTCATCTCTGGCCCTCGATCAGATTTATATATGGAAATGAATTTATTTCTGGTGGTAAAAACAACACTGGTAGTCCATGATTTGAACTATTTACAGAAATATGCAAAATATCTACCCTGGATTGTCTTGATCAACCACTTACAAGAAGCACGGGGCTATGTGACTCTGTACGGTACTTCCAAAGATTTTTGGAAACAAATGACTATAATAACATTGGTGGATGGTTCCTAATGCTGCTGGAGAAAGTTGGGAAAGAAAAGGATAAGGTCAGAGATTCAAATCCCTAGCTCAAGCACCACGAAAGTGACAGAAGAGCCTCTATGTGTGCCCTGCAGGAAACCCTTGTCTCCTATCGCCATAGGACTAAAATTGCTGAAAATCAAACACAGAACCTCATCACGCCACTGGATGAATTACAACAAAAGCTGAACTCTCATTCTTGCAGGCTGTCTGCTGATAAAGTAAGGCATCAATTGCAAAAGAGGGAAAGAATTGGCATCTACGAGTTGGGATGGGGACAGGAGAGAAGACCTTGATGAAGCTGGGTACATTGAGCCCCTAAATTCTGAAGTCTTCTTTGCCAGTGGATGAGGTTTTCTCAACCCAAGTGGCAGCAGAAGCCTTACCCCAGTGGTACTGGCCTTTTTGAGGGCATTAATCTGACATTGCCTGAGGAAACTGTAACGCCTCTCGCCCCAGGTAGTTGCCATGCAAGACTACGCTGATTTTCCTCTGGATCCACCCCAACCACCCCTCTTGATTCTAGACTTATAACTAGGTTCAAGTTCAGCCAGAACTGTAAAGATGATGTACAATGTGTGACCCATGAGGAGTGTATTACACTCCAAGAAATGTTACTTGAGTTCCCTAATTTATACAGACAGAAATCCATAGGAACACGTGAGAGAATATATATTAAAGGTGTGGGATCACATTCAAAGGAACATAAAGTGGATCAGGGCAAATTTATTGACATGAACTTCTTATGTCGTGATTCTGCATTTAATATTGCAACCCAGGAGTCAAAAAGCGTTCTAACAGTTTGGTTACTCAGTTGCTGAAACACGGACCAAATAATGGCCCATCAGGAGCAAACTCGGACATGCCCTGGCTTACTGTAGAGGAATGGCTTCAAAGCTTAGGGCGATTACAACGTTAAAGTGGTGTGTCATTTATGCTGTGAGTCCAGTAGACATGCTCTATACACACCTTTCACCAATACCGCGAGGAATCAGTTTATGGGAGGAACACCAAATCTTTGAAGCGCTCACTGTTCTCTGTAGGCTGGATCTCACAGTGGGAATTCAGTGACCTGGGAAACCTAAATGCAAAGAGAGTAAACGGACTGCAGAGTAGCTGGGGCCCTATGGTTACTGTAATGCCCAATGGAGTCAAAGCAGTGACCAGCGAGCACAATAGTCTATTGCCACAAAACATGGCCTTGGTTAATTAATCCTGGTGTTCCAAACGACACTGCTTCGGGTCAAGGAACTCATAGTGCAAAAAAAAAAAGTTTGGCCTTCTGTTCCCCAGCATCCTAAAGCGACTGGCTTGACTGGGTGGTGGGAAGGCCTCCTGAAGTGGCCTTGTCTTGCAAGGCTTTGTGGCTACCGTAAGGGGCAGCAGAAGACTGTTTTCAGTTGCAGTAAATCCCACCAGCACCCGCAAACCAGTCAGGGATTGTCGTAAGTTTTCCACCTCCATCCTGAGAGGACTGGACCTTTCTGGTTCTTTCTCGTTCACAACTGACCTTTCCTCTCTGAGTAGAGAGGCAGACAGGCCCTTCTCGGCTGACTTGAAAGGCTTCGAGAAGCTCCACGCGCTCTGAGGCGTGGCCGACGTTTCAGGACGACTTAGTCCTCTGAGTGACTTGGTGGGTTCCCCAGGTGCCACCAGCCCTTTCCGGTGGTGTGGGCCACGCCTCACCTGTGCTGCAGCCAATTCCTCAGGAACTCTCAGACTTCTCTCTCGGGCAGGCTCTCCCCTGGAACGAGGCCGGGCTGACCTCCGACGAAGTTCACAGTAGTCTCTGGGGTCTGTGCATTTGTCATCCACTTCCAGGAGCCAGAACAGTCCTCTGGCCAATGTCGCCCTAACACTGGCGCTGCACAGGTCAGGGGCTGCGTCCGAGCACGCGTCAGGACCGTCCACCGTGCCCTCCCACCCCCAGGCCACGGGGCCCACGCTCCCACTCGTGCTGTGGAAGGCCTTCTCACTGTAGTCGCGGTCGGAAGCCTCACCCTGGCACCCGTCTCCTGTTTTTTCTTTCTGGCGCAAGCCCATCGGCCTCTCTCCAAATGACATCCTCTTTGGAAGTCCCTCTCTTTTTTAAATGTTTTCATTGTCTGTTTCGAGAATTCTTGACTTTTATACTGTTCATACTTCAGCTGAAACTGAAGTGGAAAGCGTCCCATTTTAAGGTCACATGGCTGTGACCTGCTTCTGCAGTGGAACTGCTATTTGACATTTAAATATCCTTGTACATAAATCCCTCACTCCTAGAAATAAAGACACAGACATTTTGAAAATCCCTGTTGTAATTGGATCATGTGCTAACTCTGTAATTCAAACATTACAGATAAATTTGACTTTTAGATGTCAGTTAAGCTAGAGACGATGAACGTCCATTTACAACTGGCATGTAAAATTATAAAAGGCTCTCCTCCTTAAAGACTTGAACATTCTTTGTCGAATGTTTGTGTGACCAATATGACACATTATAGACAACGCAACTATAGAATGGAGAAAAGACATAATTCCCTAAAATTTCTTAAAGGTACTGCAGTGGATTGAATGGTGGCTCTCCCTCCCCGGCTCCCCCCGAATAGAGCCACATCCTAACCCCGGAATCGCTGAATGTGACCTTCTTTGGAAAAAGTGTCCTTTGATGATGTGATTACATTAAGGATCCTGAGATGAGGTTTTCCTAGGTTATCTGAATGGGCCCAAGTCCAATGCTAAGAGTCCTTCTAAGAGGCACACAGACATGTAGGGGACAGAAAAGAAGGCCATGTTCAGGAGGACACAGAATTGGAATGATGGAGCCACAAGGAAAGCTGACAGCCACCAGAAGCTGGATGAGGAAGGGAAGGAATGTCTCCACAAGCCTGCAGAGAAGGTAGCCCTGCCAACCCCTGGTTCTAGACGCCTCGTCTCCGGAATTGTGAGAGTAAATTTCGGAGGCTTTAAACCACCCAGGTTTTGATCGTTTGTTACAGCAGCCTCACAAATCTAATACAGGTCTTTTTAGAAAATTAGTTAGGTTAGCTCTAAATATTACCTATTTATGGCCCACATACTGTTACTTTTTGTCATTAATTTAACAACCCAGGGTGATCAAGGCCAGCAAGCAGCTAGGCTCCACAAGCCCAAGTCCTTCCCTTTTTGTCTCCTTTGCTGCTGGGCCTTGCTGTAAGTAGTGTGTGTTCATTCAGGAGAGGAGGAAAAGAGAGGCTGGACAACTCAAATGCACACTATGAAAAACATCACACATCACCTCTGCTCCTGTTCTAAGGAGAGAACTTGGTCACAACTGCCACATCTAAGTGCACGGGAAGCTGGGGAAGGTTCTCTGCAACGTGCTTGGCTGTAATCTGATGTTGGGAGCCATGCAAGCTGGCTTTAGGGAAGCATGACTTGTTTTACTTCTGCAAACTGGAGGGTGCGTACTGCTCACTGAGGAATCTGGTTGATAAGGCCAGTTCCTTGGGAAACTCTAAAGAAAGAAGATTATCTGGGTAATTGGAAGAATGGCCTTGGGAAACTGACTCTCTCTCTCATTTACTCTGGCCTTCAAGTTAATTGGTAGAGAGTCAAGGATAGTTTATGGTGTGTCTTTGCATGAGATAATACATATGTGTTTCTGCTGTACTGCACTGTGCTGTGGGGATATATTGGTGTGGAAAAATAAACTCGCGGCTGGTTGCTAAGAATGCTTCCAGTCCTCCCGGACCCTCTTTGTCTCTTTCTTTGTTTCCTTAAACCTCGCCCCCCACTTCAGGTACTGTTCACTGGAACGCCGAGGCAGGACCCCGGCAGAATCTTAGAACTGTGGATGCAGAAGAGACGTGTTTTGGTGAGGTGCTAGCAGAACTTGCCGACTTAATGTTTGCCAAAATTAAAATCAAGCGAATATTTTCAAATCATTATTGACATCTACCAACATTTAAGCATATATACAAATATGCAGCTTTATATGTTCTTCATATGATGTGTAATTTTCAGAATGGGTACAAGATACATTGTCTACATCTTTTTTTAAGGCAAAATAATTATAATAAAGTAATTTTGGTAGAAATAATTCACACACGTGCTACTTGGAGATAGTAAAACACAAATACAATTAGCAAAATTTCTAATTTAACAGTGCTATAAGTACTTTCACCAGCTTCTTTGACCTAATCATTACTTCATATATTGTGAGAGCATTGAATAATGAGAATATGTCACTGCACTTTTATTAAAACATTTAAAAAGGCAATGCTATAGCTGCACCTTCAGTAATAAAGTATGTCAGATGAAGACGGGGCAACTTATACAATACTGAAGAATCTCTTGTTTTGTCTGTAACCACAAAATCAGCTTCCCTTCCTAAAAAAACAAAAATAAAACCAAAAACAAAGCAGTGATTTCTGTTAGACAAATGTAAATATGATACTATAAAATGTGCTTTTCTCCCTAGCAGCTAATTAGATTTCTTGCTATATGCATTTTGAAGATTGTTTTCAGTTTCTTCTACCCAAAAGAAAAAAAAAAATACACACACACACACACACACACACACACACACTAAGTTTTAAGAATGAATCAAAAGCTTTATTTAAATAGCTAATTAACATCTTTCAGTAGCATCACACATTTTAAATTGCTAATTTCTAAATTTAAATAACCCAGTGAATGTTGTCAGAGTAGGTGAAATGACAAGGAAGGCAATTCACAGAAGATACTGTGATGGTTAATTTCATGTCTCATGGCTAGGTCCTAGTATCTAATTATTTAATCAAGCACTAATCTAGATGTTTCTATGAAAGCATTTTGTAGATGTGCCTAACATTTACAATCAGTTGAATGTGGAAAGAAAATTACCCTAAAAATTGTGGATGGACCTTGTCCAATCAATTGATGGCTATAAGCAAAAACAAGTCTCCTACAAAAGAAATTTTGCTCAAGATTACAGCACCAACACACGCCAGAGATGCTAGCCTGCCTGCCCCACGTAATTCAGACTAGCTAGTCCCACAGTCACATAATCACGTGAGCCAATTCCTTACAGTAAACTGTTCGTATTTTGTATATAAAGATTTATATTCTTTCTCTCTCCCTTTCTCTCTCTCTCTCTCTCTTTCTATGCCTCTCTCTCTCTTTCTGTGTGTCCAGAAAAAATCCAGTCATAAATGCCTCTATTTTTCATATTACATGGCTGGATACTTTCTGGACAGCCCTTTTATATATATATATATATATATATAATACAAATGAATAGTTTCTCTTTCTCTGGAGAATCCTTACCCAGGTATACTTCATGAAAATACACAAATAATTCTCTGTTGTTTTTATTTTATCAGACATGCAGAGCTATTAGATGATAATAATGTTTTATTTTAAGCTCTTCTGCTTTTCACTAGTATCTGGTTCTTTTTTCTGTGAGTGATCCGTAGAAAAGTGTATGAACTAAAATAGAGTGGCCATCAAGCCAGCAAAGTGTTAAGATCTAGCTCTCTTCTCCCAAAGACTTAGCTGATGTCTACACAGACATTATAATGTATTCTCTCTAAGCTACTAAAAACATTTTTATAGCTACATAACTATAAAGATTAATCCAAGGAAATAGAGTTAAATTAAAGTAATTTATAGTGATACTCTAGCTAGTACTCTCTGGGTAGGATGAGTCATATTGCCTACATAGAGCATTTGAGATCTTGCTTTCCGACGTTTCGCCAGTTTGGCACAAATAACTCATAAAAATTCTCTTAAAATAATTACCTAAATCTATGAATCTATTTCTACCTGTGTTTGTAGGTGGGAGAGGATACATGGCTTATTACCCTTGGGAAATAACAACTATAAATGATATTTATTTTGATTGGCATTGGAATGAATTAAAATATAATAGTATATAAGTTATATAATTTATTGAAAACTAAAATAATGTTATTAATATTAAAATGGACAGAAAAGGGATACAAAAAGATACCAAGGAAATCTTCCCTTTGTAGCTGCATGAACAATTAGATACTTCAAAATTTACTTTGTATACGTAAGGATAGTCTATTTTATGACTAGTCTACCCTTACTAACAAATACTTTCCAAATTTGCATGCCTTAAAGCAAAAAGAAATGATATATTTGGTAAAGGTTAAATTTGTTCTAGGATCTAAGCTAAGAAATACAATCCCATCACAGGTGGAATATTGCTAGCAGTGGTGATCAGGGAGAAATGGACTTTTACGGTAGTATCCAGCCTCTGCACCATTAACAAGTGCTGGCCAAGAAATAAAACTTGGTTGTTACACTGAGATTTTGAGGTTGAATATTATTGTACAATAATAGATATCAGCAACTAAAGCAGGTAATCAATGGACATGGCTCATCAATTTGCATGGAAGATATGAATTTGGAATCTGAAAAATAATAATTAATGCTATGCAGTAGCAAAAAAAGAAAAGGTACAACTGTCTCTAGCAATGCACTAAATGATCATGTATCTGGTGAAATTTTGTCTCTGGGCAAGAAGTTGCAAAACACTATTAATAGCATGTATTTGTTGTTATTTGCTATATTTGATAAGGTATAATATTATCACCAATGAAAAGCTCAAAATAGAACAAACAAACAAAAAAAGCTTAAGAACAAGAATTAAAAAGAATAGGGACAAGATTATGCAAAGCTTACAGGTTCATAAGAAGAAATTACTTCTCACATTACCCTTTCCATCCCTCCAAAAACAAAACAAAACAAAAAAATAAGATTTTAAGCCCAAAAATTTATTAAAATTTAACAATGTGAAAAAGAAATTTAAAAATGATTTAATCACCTATGGTGAAAATCTCTGAATGGATTAAGATGCCTCACACCTGGAAACCTCAACGCTGCGTAGAGTCTACTACTTTAATTGCATAAGGTGACTCAGGAAATTGAGGTTAGAAGTATACCCCCCAAATTAAAGACCCTTAAGATCAAGGTACATAAATTTGGATCTATTATAGAGGCAGTAAACAGCAAAACAATATAACAAATTTGAGAACTGTCTCAAAATGTCTCATTCCTTTGGCGGTTGGCAGATGGAGATATGTGGAATCAAATATGTAAGATTCCTAAAAACTTTGGGGTGATAATTCAATTGCTTTAATTAATAAGTGCTCTAAAGCACAAAAAAATACAACACAAAGGATAACTAATACCAAAATTATCTATAGAGAATAAAACAACAATGGATAAAATATTTAAAATTGAAGGAGAGAATTTTAAAATTGGATAAAAAATAAGGAAAACCTAAACACAAAGCAAATGGGAACTATAACAATTAGAAATTCTAGAAGTAAAATAATATAACTGAATAACACAATCAGTGTGTGGATAAGTAAAGTAATAGATTAGACTCAACTGATGGTGAAGTTAGTAAAATGAAAAATATAAGTTGAGAAATATAAGCTGCTAAGAAATACAGGCTTATGAACAATATGTTGCTAGACATGATGAATATAGTTAGTTAATAGTAGTGAATAGTTCTGACATACATCAAATTAGACTTAAAGAATGAAAATGAGACATTATTGTATTAAATGTGTAAAGGATCATTTTCCATAAATGTGTAAAATATGTTCTCAGATAGAAGATTTCCAGTGCAAGATAAATAGATAAAAATACATAGATACATTGTTATCATAATTTAAGGAGTTCAGCAACTATAGCAAAATAAATCAATGGAACACAAAATGGAGTTTAGAAACAGATCCTCACATAAATGAGTGGTTGATGTATGAATGAGATTGCAGTACAGACCAGAGAGGAAAGAAAGAAAAAAATTAAAAAAATAATAATAATACTGAGATAATTTATCATTCCTTTGGAAAGAAATAAAATAGATTCTTTGACTCACAACATATAAAAATAAATTTCAGGAGGAGGGCTGAAAGGGTGAGTGAAAAAGGAGAAGAAATCAAAAAGTACCAATTCATAGTCACAGAATAGTCACATGGATGTAAAGTGCAGCATAGGACATATAGTCAATAACATTGTAATAACTATATATGGTGTCACATGGGAACCAGAGACATCAGAACGAGGATTTTGTAAATTATGTAAATGGCTCATCACTGTGCTGTACCCCTGAAACCACTGTAAAGTTGTATGTCAAGTGTAATTGAAAAATAAAAAAGAAATAATAAACTTCAGACATATTAAAATTTATAAGTAAAAATATTTAAATGAATGGCAATATAAAAGAATATCTTTATAAATTTCGAAAGGGGAATTATTTCTTCAACAGGATGGAAAAACATTTACAAACCTGAAAAAAGTTCCCTATAAATTTGACTGCAATAAAATAAAGAATATTTGTGTACTCTACTACTAAATATAAATAAAAAATAAAATTTTTAAATTCAAGTCACAAACTCATATATTTGAGCCCTAAATAATGTAAAAAATGTGTATTAGTTTATATATAATATTCTAGGATTATGGTAACCTCTCTATTTATTAGAGAAATTAAGTTAATTTAGGCCAACATTTTAAGAACTAAAGGTTAGCAAAACTTTAAATTTCACAATATTGTGCAGTGTAAATATTACGGAAATAAAATATTTTGATATAAATGAAAACTGATGAATAGATGGGTGCTTATGCTGATGACTTTGCATTCCATGCTAAGGCATACATCCCTCGGAAAATCCTCCATATGTAAAATTGAGAAAGCTATGAAATTATTCATAGAAGCAACATTGTAAAGCTACAAAATTCACAACAATCCAAATATCATCAACAGGGAATTGGCATATGGATCATGGTAAATCGGACAAGGGGATACTATTTAGCAGCAAAAAAATAAGCAGAAGTGTACACAAAAATATAAGCATGAATGAGATCCAAATATAAAACATTTAGGAAAAGAAGTTACAAAATGTAACATATAGTAAGATATGCTTATTAATAATGTACAAAATGCATATTTGTATTTTCCAAGAATTTAAATTTAACAATTTATTATTTGAGAATCCATAGAATTTGAAGAAAGCTATAATACAAAACAAATGAAAAGTGGTTACTTGTCCTGTGTAGTCCAATTCATACAAATAGGGAAGGGCATACGGAGAAAGTAACAATATACGAGGTCGGACAATTAAGTTCAGAAACTTATTCTAGAAAAAGTGCTACACACCTCATTGCTGAAAATCACTATGGTCACCTTCAAAGTCCTCCCCATGGGAAGTTATACACCAACACCAGAGCCTAGTCCACCCTTCGAAGCAATTTTGGAACTTTTTTTCTGGAATGTTCATCGGACCTGTCAGCATACCCAAAATCTGACAATTAAGTTCACGAACTTGCCACCATTGTTACATTGGCAGCACAGTACGAACAACTCAGCACCTTACTGAGTTGTTGGTACAGTGCTGCCAACATAAGCACAAGGTGGCAAGTTTGAGAACTTAATTGTCAGATTTAGGGACAACAGCTCTGATGTCCATTCCGGAAAAGGAGTTCCAAAATTGCTTTGAAGGGTGGACTAGGCTCTGGCATTGGTGCACAGCTTCCCAAGGGAGTACTTTGAAGGTGACCATGGTGATATTCAGTGAGGTATGTAGCACTTTTTCTAGGATGTTTTCTCAAAATTAATTGCTTGACCTCATGTACAACTTAATTTCTATATTTAAAAACTGACAAACTATGATGCAAGCTACAAAAAAAATTTTTAATTACTTCAATGAAAAGCAGATTTTCTAAGTTCTGAAAGAGATAATGTGGGATTTAGAAAAGAACTTTTTCTTCATAAGAAGCCTTTAGGAAATTGAAATGTGGACAAATCTCTAACAATAGATGAGATTTAGACAGAATCACAAAGTAGCCAGGCAATTTTAAATACACAGTTTCATTTGTCTTGACTTCAATTTTCTGAGTTGTAAAATGATTGGATTATGCCAAAGCATCTCTATGCCTTATCTTACTGTAAAATTCCAGAATTCCTTGGTTTATTAGGGGTATTCAATGTCAAGGGTGGGGGAGAATGAGTGGGGAATACAGTAGGAATGATCCTTTGAGAGATTTTGTAGTGTATTTACAAGAGAATTATGAGTACAATTACCAAATTGAAAGATAGGATTTTAAGGAAACTTAGTCACACTCGGTTCTACAAAATAAATTTACACATTTTTCCTTTTCAAGAAAAGTAATTGGTTTTGTTTTGTATGGCCTATTAAATCAAGAAAAATACCTTATTCAAATAATCTGTATTATATTTGAATGCCTAAACCTGTTGAACTCCATTTTCCCATACCTTACCTCACATCTAAATATTCTCTATGAAGTTAAATTATTCCTGTTACTGGTGTAGCTCACTCTCTAGCTATGCATATGTACACACACACACACACACACACACACACATACATATATATACATACATCACTACAGGCATGTCTGTATATCTACCTTTGTACTTTATTAAGCCTCATCTTCTATAATCTACAGCAATCATCTAATCCTAATTACTTTTCTTGCAAAAAATACTGTTTTCAGCATTCTTCAATAACATTTATAAATATATGAGGGCTGTCTGGAAAAAAATCCAGCATTACATGCCTCTATTTTTCATAAAACATGGCTGGATACTTTCTGGACAACCCTCCTACTGTATTGTAAAGATTAATAAATTTCTACTTATGGAATTAATGTATTTTCAGTATAATAATCCTTATTTCCAAATTATTTTATGGGCACTTTATAACTAGAAATTATTTCGAGTCATCACATTTCTTTAAAAATATTTTCTACATATTCTAAATCTTTAAATATCAGTAATATCTTTCTTGCATATTTTAATTATGTGTCCTCAAATGTAAGCTGCCGTATTTTTCTAATATAATTCTAAACCTGGTCAAGCTTACTCTAATTTATATTTATTTACTTTACTTTTAGTTTTTGGTAATATAGTTTCCTACAGATTTCAATTGTTTTTTTCCTTATTGAATTTTTAGTTTCCCCATCTAATGCCATAATATATTCATTAAAATCAAAGAATTTAAAAATTTTACTTGATTTTTTTTTCCTAACATTTGCTACAAATTCTTAACACACCAGGTAAAATTTTTATTATTTGCAAAGTTATTTAAAAACCACAAATATTACATGTAGCATCATTTGACCTTAAATTAAAAAGTTATATTGGGTGGTATTTTTCCTAAGAAAATTCATCCTGTTTTTAATTACCCAGTATTCAATATTGCATGAATGCTCCCTCCCTCCCAAAGCACAACACCTTTAATTATCAGGTGGCATCACAAGTTACAGCCACTCTGGTTTCTCTCTTTCCCTACATTTCTTGATGTAGCTTCTTAGCTAGAATCTTTCTTATCTTACCTTCCCCAAGGCAATGTTATAACAGATTCTGGCAGATAGTCAGTAATTGCTGTGAGGTGCTTGATTCCCTCCTGCTGATTGTCACGGAAAACAATGAACATTCTCTCCTTGAATATGTTAGTGCTACAAACTAGCCCTTTACTTTTGACAACACTCAGTTCCAAATCAGTGACTTTTTCAATTATTCTTATTCCTTCAATTTTTAATTCTTTTCTGCTTGAGAGAATTGCTGTTGATGTCTCAATTGGTGCTTAGCATTTCTATAAAGTAGATGAGCTTATTTAGAAGAGTATTTTAGAGAAAACTACTTGACTATGTCACTGGCTTCTTGCTGTGCTATTAATAAATGCATATACTTGATTAAAAATAAGAAGCTTTATATTCTTTCTATTATATAAGAAGAAGAATGGCAAATACTGGCTGTAGTCACTTAAAAAGTACAGTACAAACTCACCTATTCAAATGTCTGAGAAATGCAAATCTGTTTAGCTTTGTTTAACAAAGTGTTTCACAGATTGATTGACTGACTGACTTCATGCCAGCTATTACCCTTCAAAGGAATTGACTGGCCATTCAAAACACTAGGAAAATAGGGGTTTAAAACTCGTTTTTGGATAGGATATCTCACTTAAGTTGAGGCAGGGTTCATAATATTCTATCTACTTCTATAAACTATGATTTCATCTGTTGTTAAGGTAGACTGTTATATATAAGAAGACATAATTATGAAGTGCTAATAACAGAAAACTGAGGAAGAATATTAAGTAGAAAAAAACAAGCCAAAGAGCTCCCCTGAAGAAAGAAGGCTTACAATGAAATAATTAAGTGCTACTAGTTTATATGGGAAAAGTACAGTAGGAAAGCAGAAGGGCATCATATAGAATATTAAAATTTTAATGTGAAACAAAATGCAGTTATATGAAAATCAATACCCAATTCTCTCTGTATGAAAGAAAATATGTATAGCAAGAAATGAAAACAAAAAAAAAGTATCTCTAGTCATTCACCCCATCTGGTGATTCCTGAGATGCTGCCTTATCCCATTTGTGGACCCACCCAAGCTGCTTCCAGTGGCCTTTCCATGCAAAGACCCTGTCTTGGCTCATGCTGTGGACTTTCCTAAAATCTCTCAAAGGTTCACAAACTCCCAAAAAGCAGTATTGGGCTTCAGCATGCCCCAAACCTCCTACCAAGTAGCCCCAAGCTCAGCACCACAGGTAGCCGGCCTCAGTTTACAGCTTGGACTTTCCCAGGCACCTTCGAGCCCTGTGCAAGTGATAACCATCTGCAGATCACTTTGTAGCTCATACCAAGTGACTGGGATGAGCAAAGGCAGCAAGCAACTGACCATAAGGTAAGACAGTCCCTCCCAACAGGTCCAGAATCAATATACCCAGTGCCAGCTTTGGATTACACCAGAGTACCACTCAACCACCTCCACGAACAACACACTCAAAGGGCAGGCTGGGCAGACACAAGAGTCCTGCTAAGCAAATCCTGCTCCTTGGGGTTAGTCTTTGCAAGAAGCTCCTCCACTGTAGTCAGGGCCAGTCCTCACAACCAATAAGCCTGAAGGTCAATCCCTCCCACTGACTTGAAAGCAGCAACCAAGGCCCAACTATAAAACGAAGCACACACAACCCACACAAGAGACACACCTGAAGCACCCAGCTCACGTGATCAAGAAGACTGTACCCCACAGGACACCTACTACGTAAGACCACTCTGCTAAAACTAGGAGACACAGCAGCCCTACATAATACGTACAAACAAAACCACAAACAGCCAAAATGGGGAGAAACAAACTCACAGATACAGATAACAATTTGGTGGTTGCCCGGTTAAAGGGGCTTTGGATTGATAGGTGAAAAAGCAGAAATTAAGAAGTACAAATTGGTAGTTACAAAATAATCATGGTGATATAAAGTATAGCATAAGGAATATAGCCAATAATATTATAAAATTATGTGTGGTCTCAGAGGGGTACTAGATTTATCATGGTGATCACTACATGAGTTATGTAAATGTCTAATCACTATATTGTACATCTGAAACTAAGACAATATTGTATGTCAAACATGATTTAAAAAATTAAAAAATATTTTAATAAGAACACACACACACACAAAAGTTTCACTGTGTATGAGTCATGTGTTTTGAAGAAAATCAAATGAGCAAGAAAATAGCGCGCAATGAGGGAAATGAGTATTATAAAATACCAAATGTTACAACTACAACTAAATAAAGTTTAGGCATCTCCTAGATTTAGGTAAATTATTTCAAAACATACAAAATATTTTGTGTAATTCTAGAGAGAAATGCCAACATAGGTTGCTATTTATTAAAGGAGCTAGATCTGCTGTGCTATATTTTCTTTGAGTTAAAAAAAAGAACTACCATCAAATCATTTGAACACTTTTATCCATTTTTTTATTCTATTAAATCAATCCAATGAGATGTTTAAAAATTATTATTATCTCCATCCAGTTTTTTGGGTTTACTTTGAGTTGTCATATATATACACAGTAATGATAAAGTAGCTAATAACCCTAAAAATCTCTTCTTCATTTAGATATTTAATTTTCTATCCTACTACACACATACATTGTTATCAAAGTAGTTATCACCCTTTTAAAAGGAAAGCCCAGAAAATATCAATCCCTAATACTCTTGAAAGTAAGAAATACTTTGTGGAGAGAAGCACAGACATGGACCCTGAGGTGAACAGTGATGCAGAAGATTCAAAAACAGAAAATAAAGAAGTTATTTTGCTTATTATTTGCACATATACATCACGGAAACCTCGGGGCAAATATATATCATCAAAATTCTATCTCTAAGATCCATGTTTAATGTGTATCAAAGTTCAATTACTTAAGCAATCTATATGTTAAAAGTCATTTTGTTATAGTTTTCCAGTTTTTTTCTTTCTTTCTTTCTTAGGGAAATACAAAATAATGATGCATTTTAAAATTAGTGATCCCTTAAATTCAATAAAATACAATATTAATTGGATTAAATTTAATATTCATTAAATTGAATTCAAATCAGGCACATCCTTGACCTTTCCTCCAGTTGGATTTGAAGTTCTTTGGAGGATGTATATTGAAAAGAAAGTTTATGAGTAAAAGACATTTGTCAAATCAAATTATTTATTTCATTTAATTTAAAATTAATTGGGTCCTAAAATAAGAATTTTGATTTTGATTCCTTTAACTTAAATGTGTTTCTAAGATGTGGATTTTTACAGGAGGGTATCAATGATTTTATACTAACCTAGAAAGTGTAAGAAACAGGAAACAAGTTTCAAAGTTACTATTCAGTGAGTAAAGAATTCCTTATTTAAATGACATTTAAATATTTTATTTCTGTAAATTAAAAACTCCAGAGAGAAAAGTCACACATTTGGGGGTAAGTATTCTTCTCCTTTCAAAGAAATTTCAGGTTTGAAAAAATCCCCAAGTACACATCAGGGAAAATATAACAATAAGAACAAATATCAAGCTTGAACTTCAGATAATCAGTAAATACAGTTAACTGTGTGCTCCTAAATTATTAGTAATATAGGTTTTGTTTTCATCTACGTATTGTCTAGTTTGTTTTATAAATTTCTTCAATTTTGAATAATTCCACGTTTACATTTGACACTTACCTAAATCATCCATGTCCATTTTAGGAACAGTAGTTAAAATGGAGAATAAATATTAAGACTGGTCAGTAAACATCCGTTATCCATTACCTGAGTAAACATCATTCTGAATACAAGACACAACTACTGTCCTGGGGACGGTTTTAGGGGCAGAACAATATGTTTAATTGCTTTTCATTGCACTGATGAGGTTAAGTCTTAATTTTTAATGTGACTTTAGTTTTTGAAGGAACAATGCCAAGGTTTACTTATACTTCTTCCCCCTTATGGGCAGTTGTTATCCACGGATACAATGGTACCTACAGTCTTGGTCCTCCTTTATACATGGGAAGGAAACTGAGCCCGGAGACGTGCTGAGTGACTAGCCGGAGGTCACAGAGCTCATCAGCACAGACGCCTGCGCTCATTCCCGTCTACCGACTCGGGAAATCTTCATTCCTAAGCTGCTTAGTTTTCCTACAACAATGGGAACAAGCACTGACCACGCCCACGGGTCAGACAGAAAATTTACCAATTTAGAGATTTTATCTTAATAATTTAATTTTTTTAATTCAGCTGGGCTCTTAGGAAAAATATATTCTAGAATTTCGTTCTGCTATATTTAGAACTCTGTCAATTCCGAGTAGCCTAATACCCGGACGCTCAGTATTGATTCTTTTAGACTGAATTGTACAGACATTGCCCTATCATGTGTCCTTGAATCAGTATTGCAGAAATCCAATTGCCCTGCCCTTAACCTCCTTCACGAAGGCTGGTTTTAGTTATTGTGTGTATGAGGCCTGTGAAATAGCAGTGTCCCCTTGGGAATCATGATAATGGAAATTAAACAAACACAAGGACTGAAGCAAACTTAACGCTTCAGTGTCACAAGCAGGACCATACATGCAGCTCTAAATTTTATCAATTAACTCCTCCTGTCAGGTGGTTATACACTTCAATTTTCAATGTGAAAATCATAATTATTTACCTTCCAAAATTGTTAATGATATATTATCTACTTGCCATGAAAACTACATCATATTGATTAGAGTCTCTTGACAGAAAAAGTGTGTAAGCTAAAATGTCAGCAAAGCATCCCAAAAGCAACTGATGGTTTTTCTATTGATTTCTTAACCTTGGAAAAAGACAGTGAGTTCCCAAGCATGCTCTGAGAAATACTCCTTAGAGAGAAGACTCTATCTGTGTGCATATTATTTCAGAAATAATATTATTGTGCTTTTGAGCTCTGTTTGACATGAAGTTCATTTCACATTTTGCAAAGAGGAAGATATTAGCCATTTTTAGGAATAAACACGTAGATTTGTGTGTACATCTTGGACCCTAAGAATATGCTTAAGGCCTTATGCAAAACTTTCTTTTTAGTTTTTCCATCAGATCTGTAGTCTGCCTGCTATTTATTCTTTCCAACATTTAAAATTGTTCTTCAATTTCTCTTCTGCAATCTTTGACTTCTGCTCCAGATCTGATAAAAGTGCCTGTAGGAATTTAAGGCCAGAACAAAACTGGGGGAAATCTGTATGACCATGACCCAACACAGAGCAGCAAGGTCTTAGAGAAAGAAGGACCTTAAGCAAAGTGAGTCCTTCTCCCCATCACCTGTTCTGCTTCCCTTCTCAAAGCCTTTGTTGAGAAGTCAGGCAGTGGGACGCGGCTAAGGGTCAGAAAAGCTGACAGTATTTTTAGGCTTTCTCACACAACTGAAGAGTACAGAAAAAAATAATTGAGAGGATATATAAAGCAAGGATTCAAGAGGGAATGCAGAGCAGTGAAATGGAAACTCAACATCAGTATGTCCCTCGAGGCATTTGCACAAACCAACAAGGTAAAGCACTAAGTTGAAAGACGCTGCAAAGCAGAAGAAACTTTCAGAAGGCTCATCATATTAAAGAGCCTGAAGTTGGAGTTCAAGGAGGACCCTGCACAACGATGATGGCAGGAGCTCAGCTGAGCTGTCTGCAGGGCCACGCCCACAGTGGGTGGCTTCTCAAGACTGACTGAGGCTTGAAAGATGGAAAACCAGCCTCAGTCTCTGATTGGACAGAAGGAACTTCCTTCACCCCGAAGTGTCACACAGGATGATGTGCATCTTCTATGGAGGGAAGTAAACATGGTAGCAGATGCTGGCGGTCAGTTCTCACAGTCCCCCTGGACCTTTTCTATTTTACGTTAAGCTAGTTCCATTTCTGAATGCCAGAATATGCATCTCTTTGCCTGAGAACTTTGTCTGGCTGCCACAGTCCTCAGAGCATGGCTGGCCAGCGATGGTGGAGGATTTATCACTCTTTACTCACTTGAAGCAGAACTTAGTCTGGTGTCAGTCAGGTCTCTTGTGTGAGATATTTCCGAGGTGCATCTCTGGATAATTTTCCAGACTTCTTCAGTAACATTAAGCTCCATTTTCCCATAGTGGTGACAAGTTGGGTAAGGTGTATTTTACTGGTTTCTCTCCCTTCCCTTCTCTGAGTTTCTCTCTGCCCTACTGGCATTCTTGAACCTCTCAAATTCTTGTCCCAGCTTTTGCTAATGGCAGAACTCAAACTAATACAATCAGTCAATACTGTTATACTTCATATTACTACTTAGTTTTCAATAAAAAAATAACTAAGCACATTGAGAAACAGAACAAGGGGAGGGGGGAGAAAAACAGGAGAAGCAGACCAAAAGGTGACAATAGATGTTGATTTCAAGACAGTCTTTAAAGTAACTGATGTCTTCCATCATTCCATTACACATAAACTTGCAAGTGAAGGAAATCAGAATATGACACCCCAAAATATGTCTCAACATAAAAATCATTTTGAGATAAAGGCAGCTAAATGCAGAAGATAAAACCCTCATATAGAAGATATCCTCCCCATACCGGCAGGAAAGAACAATTTTTATCAGGGTTGGGGAGCTAACAACAAGAGAATGCTATACAAACAGATCTCCTTAAAAGTATCTTCCCTTAGCCTCCCAGTTTGGTTACTTCTCTACAATCGCCTGGCTGTGTTCAACCTAATATAAAAATATTACATTTTTGCCATTTATTTGTCCTCATTCCTTAGTATGTGATATTCAAAGCATGTGATAAACACAGTATGTGATATTCAAATGGTGTTGTATAAAACTTGTATTAAGTAAATGTGTACACTTTTCTCCTGTTAACGTTTTATGCCAATTTAATTTTCAGTTCCAGCTAAAAATGCTAAGAGGGTAAAGTTTTGCCTCTCCTACACAGGGAAGAGTTTCATTTGTACTGAGCCAGTTCCACAGTCGACAATTTTCTTGTCGATAACAAGGTTTATAATGACAGACATGTAAAGAGTTCCTATTTCATTCTGGTCAGTTCTCGTACCTGAACCCACCAGCTTTCTTAGCCTTGAGTTTGACTCCCACTCTGGTGACTTGCAATCACATCTCTATTTAATTTTTTTAAAATGCTTCTAAAAGTAGGGAGAACAATGCATGGTCTGCCCTGTTCTTGCCAGGATAAAAATTTGCTTTGGGCTTCATCCTCCTCCTCCCCCTCCCATTATAGTCTCTGCTCTCTTTTTTCTAGAGATGTTATAAAGGGATCATGCCTGCAATTGAAAGCTTGTCTAATTCATATTTAATAGATATTTTTTTAATTTGTGAATTCCCTATTTTGAGAATTCTCTAAGTCCCTACTCTCATCTTCCTGTGCTGAGTACTTTGTAAGCATTTGATAAATCTTTTATTGCATCACTTCACACCCTCTCTTTCTTAGGAAACTATTTGCTGTGTTGATTCTGACTGTATCTTTCTCTCATAAAATAAATAAGCTCACACAGCTTCCAAAAGGATAGATATGAAGGCATAAAAGAAGGACTTTGCAACCTGTAGAAGAGGCTAGTTTAAACAACTTTAATCTTGAGGTGAGACATGTCATGCTCATTTCTTTATTTGCTGATACTAAATGCAGCTGTTTCCTACACACTAAAATGCCAAGAGAAAATACGTTCAAGTATTATATACACAGGGTGCCAAAAAATATATACACATTTTAAGAAAGAAAAAAACTGTATTAAAATTGTAATAATACCTACCAATAAGAAAGGATAAATAAGAGTCACGTTTGACTTCTGGATTTAAGGAGGTGCTCAAAGTGGTCACCAATAGCGTCCAGACACTTCTGATTATGGAGAACTCCTGCTTGAGCAACGCTGACCAAAGTGTCCACTTGTATCCCTGCACATGTCATTTCAATTTCTTCCCAAAGTCCCACCAGTGTAGCTGGTTTTCTACAGTACACCTCATCCTTTAAGGTCCCCCATAGGTAGAAGTCAAGGGGTGTTAAGTCAGGAGAACATGGGGGAAACTCAACTGTACCTCTTCAGTCTATCCCTTGTCCTGGCAAATGGTCTTGCGCTCCTCGAACAACCATGTTTCTGCCATTTTCTGTGACTGTCCTGCCTATCGCATGGTGATGTTAGCATTCATTTGATTAATGCCATCTTTTGAGCAAATGTCATAGAACACATTGCTACCATAATTCAATTCAACTTCAGAAAGTAATACATAGATAACATCTCTTAAAATCTGTATATGGTTTTTTGGCACCCCCAGTATATATTATATATTTGATATATATATATATATTTTTTTTTTGAGAATCTTACCCTATACTAAAGTTAGTTTTAAGCACAATAGTTTTGAATACATACCTCAAAAATTATTAAACATGCAATTTTGTTAAACTGTTGAAAAAACAGTATATAATATTCAAACTAACTTTCCTGTGGGTAATAATTTATTGTGCAAACTGGCAGTGTGTAAAAACATTGTCATAATCCTTTCTCCTTGCTCTATATCTTCTGCTTCTTTCCATTTGATTTAGAATGTTAAAATAATTAAATATACTTGAGGCCTATGAATTTGTATTCAGGGAATAAGAAAGCAAAACCTTATTTCTTCCATGATCAAATTTCTTACTTTATTTAAAACAATAAACAACAGTGGCCAAAGTCATTTAGTTGTTTGGACTGAGAACAGATTGAATTAGCAAATAATTCAATTATTCCAATTTTGCATCTGTTGCAAATCCTATGAATTACCAGAGAAAAAAAGGGTGGGGGGAGATGATAAGCTTTGAGGAGAAGAAGTAAGAGATGTTATAACTTGCATGGCATTGTCTAAAACATCCAATTATACATGCAGCTGTTTTGAGGTTTGTTATTCTCTTTGCCATGTGCTCTGTGACTACCTCAAATTGCTAACCTGATGGGACCTGAGCACACATCTCTTTGACTTCTTAACTTTTTCACTTCATAGTACTTTGCCCTGTAATCGATGCAAATTCATATAAATATTTGGTGGAGAAAGACCTAGTGGGAAGGAAATCACCCTGCAAGCAGAGAGTCAAACCTATGGAATAGTCATCAGGGGCAAACTCCTTCTCACCTGTCAGCCAGGCAAGACCCGGAGACAGGCCAAGGACCTTCCATTAAATAATCCAGGGGAAGTGTAAGAGATCTCCTGAGAAATTTTCAGTTCACAGAAAGAGAACACTTAACAGGACACCTGTGTCTTATCTGCGACCAGGCAAAAGCTTCTTTGGTATTCAGGTAGTTCAAAGAGATATTTGTGACAAATTCAAGAAGACTGGATTTAGTAACTAAGCTTTGTTAGATTGCATTTATCTTCTCAGTAAAATTAAAATAATAATTAAAGTAATAATGATTATAAAAGACAGATACTGATCAAGAGGTTGATATTTCTTTTCTCTGCCTCTAAAGTCAGTTTTTCTCCTTTTCCTTTACTCAGATTTTTCCTTCTCTCCACTGTGTGCTTTGTCTTCAGCCAAAATACTTACCTTTGTGTATACGACTCTCAAGTTATGTTCTAATGTCAATATTTATGTTACATATTTTGTAATAGATTTATTGTAGTATATTTTACATACAATAAAATTGATCATTTTTAAGTATACAATCCATTGACTTTTAGTAAATTTACAGTGTTATGCAACCATGACAACAATTCAATTTTAAAGTATTTTTAGCATTCCACAAAGATCCCTTCTGGGCATAATCAGTACCCCCTATTCTCATATCCAGCCCCAGGAAAGCATTCACTTACTTTGTCTCTATAGGTATGTTCTTCTTTTAATGATAATAGGCTTTGTTATTTAGAAGTTTTAAATTTAGAGAAAAACTGAGAAGATAGTAAAGAAATTTCTCACATATTCCAAACCCAGTTGCCCCAATTATTAGCATCTTATGTTACTATGGTATATTTTTCACAATTAATGAACTAATAGTGATAATTTTTTATCAACTTAAGTTGAATTCAGTGTCAGTGTTCCAACTTTTGATCGTCTTCGGTACTGTGTTAACTTTCTGCATCTTTTGCCTTCTATATAAACTTCAGAGTTATTTTTTTTTAAATAAAAAAATTGTTTGCTGGTATTTTGATCAGGGCTACATGGAACTTTTAAATCAACTTGGTAAAATACTGACACCCGAAAAATACTGGGACTTCCAATTCATGAACACAGAATATCTATGTATTTGTATCTGATTTATTTTACCAGATATTTGTAGTTTTCTACATATATGAGTCTTCTTCCTGTTTCTTTTTTTTTGAAATAGATTGTGGATAGATGGTAGATTTGCTTCCCTTATATATTAGAATTCATTAGTGAAAAACTCTGGACCTGGTGCTTTCTTATTTGAGAAGTTATTAATTATTAATTTAACTTTTTAATAGATAAGGGCCTATTCTGATTATTTGTTTCTTCTCATGTAAAGTTTGATAGCTTATGCATTTCAAGAAAATAAACCATTTCATCTTAGTTATCAAATTTGTGGGCTAGAATTGTTCAGAGCATCCTTTTTTCATTTCTAATATTGATAACTTGTATTTTTTCTCTTTTGTCCTAGTCAGCTTGGTTAGAATTTATTAATTTTATTGATACTTTCAAATAATCAGCTTTTTATTTCCTTCATTCCCTTAATGTTTTTAATGTTTTCAATTTCACTGAATTCTAGATTTAAATTTGTTTTTCTTTTACTTGTTTTAGATTAAATTGCTCTTCTGTCTCCGGTGTTCTGAAATTGAAACTGAGATTACTGATTTTTAGATCATTTGTTATTTCTAATACATGTATTTAATGCTGTAAATTTCTCTCCAAGCACTGGCTTTACCACATCCCACAATATTGATACATTCTATTTCATTTTCACTGAGTTTGACTTGAGAAATTTCTTTGATTGATGTGTTATTTAGAAGAATATTGCTTATTCTCCAAAGATTTAGGAATTTTCCAGCTATCTTTCTGCTATTGATTTCTAGTTTAATTGTATTGTGGTCTGAGAACAAAGTCTGTATGATTTTTATTTTAGCGAGTTTGTTATGGTGTGTTTTATAGCTCAGAATGTGTCTATCTTGGTGATTGCTCCGCCTGAGTATAAGAAGAATAAGCATTCTGCTATTGTTGGATGGAGTAATTTTAAAATAATTAGATCAAGTTGATTGATAGTGCTGTTCTGGAAAAACTTTATTCAACTATATTAAGTTATTGCAAAATACTGAGAAACCCAAAGATAGAGCAAAAGACCATACATATCCTAGAGGATGGAAAAATTGAAAAACAGTAAAAAGTCTTTAATGATTACACAGCTGCTTGAATTTCTTTCCCCCTATGGATTAAAATAAAGATGACTTTTTTCTTATTTTAGAGTTAGGATTTTTTTTTATTTCTTCATATATAAATACAGCTATTAAAGCAAGATTCACACATAACTTAATAAAATAGTGAATTATAAGAAAAATTCATATTTATGCTTTCATTTGGAATACAATTTGCCTACTACAGTTAGAAAAAATAATAAAATATTAAAAAGTTTTCATTGAACTTAGTATTTGAGTTTTGCAATTTTTGCAACTAAAAAATACATATATTTTATCTATAACAAATATTTTTATATTTCTCATGTCTCATGCACATTCCCATTTTGTTTCGATTTGAAGTGTTCTGTATTTGTGTGTGATATTTATAGATGACAAGGTGATTACTGGCAAACATTTTTTAAGAGTGAATAGTGAAAAAAACTAACATGGTCGTATTTTGTGTCAGCAAGAGAATTTATATTAATTAATATAGTTCCCTGGGGCTGCTGTAACAAATTACTGCTGAATTTCTGGCTTGCAACAAATACATGTATTCTCTCATAGTTCTTGAAGGCAGAAGTGTGAAATGAAGGTGTGGTCATTACTTCAGTGGCTCCAGTTTTTCTAAGAAAGAATCCATTCCTTGCCGTATCCAATTTCCAGTGGTGGTGGCATTCCTTGGCATTTCTTGCTATTCTTTGAGCTTTTAGTGGCATCTCTGCAATTTCTTTCTCTGTCTTCTGTGTTGCTATCAAATCTTAGACTATCCCACTTTTACAAACATCTGTCCACGTAGATAATCCAGAATAAGTAGCTCTTCTTGAAATCCTTAACTTAATCACAGACACATTTTTAATATAAGTTGATATTTATTATTTTGCTATATAATGTAAGATTCACAGTTTCCGGGTATAATATATCTTCTTGATGTCACCATTAAGGCCATCATATCTGCCTTGGGGCCCTTAAGCATTCCTGGCCATCCTACATATAAAAGTTACTCACTCCATCCCAATATCCCTATAAATTTCATCTTATTATAGCATCAACTCTAAGTCAAAAAGCTCATCTAAGTATTATCAGCTCAAAAGTCATAAATCTCATTATCTAAGTCATTGGAATCAAATAGATAGGAGACTCTGGGTATTGACAAAGGTTTTCTCCTACCAAACTAACCAAGAAGCTCTGAGATCTCTCCTAAACTAGGCGTCAAGCTTGGCCTACAAAGACTTGAACTAACACTAACATGGTTTCTAAAAGCTACAAGCCACATCTTTAAGATGACCCTAGCTGCTTAAAATGTCTGAATGAGAAAACATCAAGGCTGCCCAAAATATTTACTGTTTTTTTCAAGCCAGAACAGAATCTCTATCTCACAGTCTCTTTTGGGAGAGTAGAACCTGAACTTTGATAATTGCCAGGTAATAGACACAAACGACCTAATCACATCTACGCTTAATAACCAATTGTAATTGTTCACTTCACTGACTCTTATTTCAGCCCTCACTTGTCCCCCTGTAATCCTCCCATCTTCCTTTTAATCGTCCATTTTCTCTATACAAGTTAAAGTTGAGTTCAGTTCACACTAGACTCTTCTTTCCAATAGTGATTACTGATTAAAATTCATCCTTACCACTTTAAATAGTATCTGCTTTTATTTCATTCTGATAGTATAATGCATCCTTGGGCTAAATTCCATCAGAGATGCTCTGCACCCTTCTCTCAATTCATACTTCTTTTCCTTTCCAACTAAGCTGGCAGTGTGCCTGGTGATAGAAGATTCTCAAAAACCATGTGAGTCCCTGTGTGTGTCATAGGACCCACATCATGAGACAAGAGACTCTAGATCTTTCCTGGATAATACCATCTCTATTTCTGGCTTTGCTGAGATGATTGAGTGTATCCATGGGCTACATGCCTAATTTTTTTCAGCAAATGCTTTTTCTGCCACTCCCATGATCTGCCATACCACACACTGATAACAGTGAATCTCCTAAATTTGGCATGTTTTGTTATCTGGACAGATTGAAACTTTCTAAGTCATAAAGTCTATACACATCATATGTAGAACTGTCTCAAATTTCTTGATATTTCTGGCCAAAATAATCCACTTGTCCAAGAAATAACAAAAAATGAGAAATTATTTTTATTCGACTAGTTCGAATGACTTGTGGATTTTGATATTTGCATTTTGCACCTGATTATTCTAATTTTATGTTCAGAATGCAGATTTAAGCGTGGGATCAAATTATTCCTCAATTTTTTTTTGCTTAACCATTTCTAGTGATAAGATTTATATTATTTAATGATATAACATGAGTATTTCTAAAGAAATATTTATTATTTTTCTGTAAGGGGAGGAAGTGAAGAAACACATACTCTTTTGCAATGTTGTATACTTTTTGAATTAATTATTTTTATGGTACTGCAAACACAAATCTGAAAGTAATGATAGGCACTAGGAAGAAAAGAGAATTGAGGTAGCACTCAAAGCTTAGAAGGGCTGTTAGGAGGGTGTTTATTAAAAAATCATAATATATTTTAAAATATGAAAGGAAGTTAATCCAATCCTTTTGCAAATGCAAATCAATCTTGATACATAAAAATTCCATTGCTGAAATGGGATGTTCGATTTTCAAGAATATAAAACCCTTCCTGGGGAAGGATTCCTTCATAGCTGTACAAAGGATTCACCTTGATGAATATCTATCTATCTAGGAAAGATTGAAAATATCCCACCTAATTCTTCAAAGCAACTGTAAGTCGTTCTCTTTATTAGCATTACACTAAAGGCTTATGATTGGACTAGGAAAGACCACATTCTCTTCAGCAAAACTGAAGACCTGGCTCCTTAATAGCAGCTTTTTGAACTCACTCATAAAGGGTAAGTGCCTGTAGCGCTAGCTTTACACACGCCAACTCATTGAATCCTCAGAAACTGTATTTTAATCCACTTTTAGAAATATGAAACTATGTCACAAAGGCAGTAAAACAGAGACTCAAACTCAGGCCAGCTATGCATGCAGCACAAGCCACAGTCTTTCCGGTATTTCCCAATGTCTCCTTTATTTCACAGAATATCTCGTAGTTGACTAGCACATAAAAGCTCCCATTTGCAAAGCTTATTCTTGCAGGACCTGCCTTCTCAAATGCTTCCTGTCCAACCACCTTCACTAAAATGTTGTTTTCTAGCCTGTGATAAGCTCTCACTCTAAACCCCAGCCCTGCTTAGACTACTGTGTATGGAGGAAATCTGCCTTGTATCAAGTCCCAACCTATCTCTTAAAAAATATCATCTCATAGTTTCTCATTAACAAGAGTTATACTTTTATCATTCTAGAAGTATGGGAGCAGTCATGGCTAAGATACATAGAAAAAATTCATGCAGAATTGTTATGGCTAAAGAAAAACTACCATCTACTAATTTTTGGTGAACAATAGCATTATGCTTGTGTTGAATCAATTTAAAAAAAATTCACCATTTTATACAGAGTCCTAAAGCATGAATAATGGAATATATATAATTTCTGAATGTATTAGCATATTTCAACAATTGTTTTCTGGCCCAATATAAATTGTCTACATTCTTGTCAAACATATATTACTTTGTATCAGTGAACTTAATGAAGTCCAGGATACCTTAAGGAAACCAATGAACAGTAAAGAATTGTGTTAAATCCTAAAGCATACTCCCATATTCTAATTTCTTCAGCTTCAGAAAGCAAACATTTTCACATCTGTGTATTCAAAGTCCCATTCAATAAGTGAATTTGCCTTAGCCATGAGCATGGTAAATGTAATATACCATGAGATATACTGACATGAGCAGGTATTTAGAATAAAGCCCAGCAATTCCAATCTTAAAACTACTTAAAATGCTAAGCCCCAATTACAGGACCTTGAATGATGATGATAGAAGGTAATTACTAACACATAAATTATGTGTTCTAAGACTTCTAATTATATTTAAAGTTATTATTTTGATCACACACACACACACACACACACACACACACACACACTCATGCCCCAATAGTTATTTAGGTTTTGATATTTTGGGTTCATGGTCTCCTCTGAGAAGTTGAACATCCTTCACACCTGAAATATAGGCATATTTGTTTATACTTTTTTGTTCTTTACATAAATTCAGATAATATCCAAATATCTGAGAACTATTCATGTACATCAGTTTAGAAATCACATCTATAGCATGGCTATAAGATATTAAAAATATGTATTACTGATTAAAGAAATTTCAAGCGGATGTTTCTTTGCAAAATACTATTCTATGTATTAAAAGTAAATAGTGTATTTTTAAGTGCTATAACTTTGTAAGAATAGCTCCTATGCAAATGAAAGGACCTTTACTCAGAGCTGTGACAATTTTATACATTTATATGCAAAGCTCAGATGTTCAGATATTAATTTCCCTCAGTAGAAAAAAATTACCAGTAATAAAAGCCATTAATACAGTACTACAGATTATGGGAGATCAAAGAAGAAAAATGGATTAAGGAAATCAAATGGAATTTGACTTGAACAATTAGAAATCCCAAGTGTTTTCACTGAAATACACATATTTGATCTTTAATAACAGCTCATGAATTATTCATTCAAATTTTAAATCCACAGAGGTTGTTCTACTTTTTAATCTTTCATTTAATGGCATGTGTCTCTCCTAATCTATATAACATTTCTTATCAAGTAAGTTCCCAGAATGTAATTTTTGGTGAAATAACCAAAAGGAAATTTGTTTAAATAAAAGGCAATTATTAGTAAAAATAATGGGAATATGATCATCATAAACACAGTGACCTAATTTCAATACCAAATATCTTTCATAAAATTTAGAAGTCATTTTGAAAACCCATGAAGGAAGAGTTTAAATACTATAAAAATAAAATTCTCACCAGTGTCTAGTCTAATATTATACTACTGAAAAATGGCATGAAAATGTAACCAATTCACTAGCACATGAGTATTGTCTATTCCCCTCACCATTGTCACTTTAACTTTTAAAAATGTATTTATATTTTAAAGTCATTTCATTTGGGGAATTAATAAAATCCATGTAACTTTTACCTGTTTTTTTTTAAGCAGAACTTTTAAAAATACAAATTTAATATTTTATCCTGTAAGCATATATTTTTTTAATGTTGTGGATGTATTTATCAACCACTTTAGAATATTTCATTAGTTAATATTATGCCAAATTTACCTTAGATCCTTCTTTAAAGAGCAATAATATATTATTTACAGTTGAAGCACCTTTTCTTTCTCTTTCCTCTCTGTTCTCAGTTGTGCTGTCTCAATGTTTTTATGCATCTTTGCTAACCATTATTTTATGATAATGTGTCGTGAAAACTTTTTATGATACAAGTATGCTTTTTTAAACAATGTGTGTATATGTTTTCATCTGTACACATATAATGTATTATTTTCTGCAAGCTGATAACATGTGAACAAAGTTTTTGAAATATAACCATGATGATAAAAGGTTGACACCATTTTTAATTCATCTTAACTAACATATAAAAGTGGATGGTACAATCAAGGCCTGACATACATAGAACAAAACTAAACACTTATTATTGTTAATTTTACTTTGCTTGTGGTTTCTGAATAACAAACTGACATATTCATTGTCCTTTATATTCTCATATCAACTTGCTCATTGTAATTTTAAAAAATACAAGGCACCACGTGCTATGCCAATCATCTTCCCATTTAAATGTGCATACTTTGTAAATAATGGAACTGCAAAACACTCTAACAACTCTATCTTATAATTCTGACAGTTACTCAAAAAACACAATAAAAATTATTGTGCTCATCAATACTTTCTTTACACATATTTTTTGGTTGCTTACTTGCTTGAATTTTGCTTGTTGGCTTGTTTTCTCCAGATTAATCTTATGGAAGTATGCTTCTAATATAGTAAGCATTATTTGAATTAAATTATATGTAGTTACCATATAATATTATATTAATTTCAGGTGTACAACATAGTGATATGACATTTATATAGCTTATGAAGTGATCACCACAGTAAGTCTAGAAACCATTTGTTACCGTACAAAGTTATTACAATATTGCTGACTATATATTCCTTTTGCTATACACTACCTTCCTGTGACTTATTTATTTTATAGCTGGAAGTTTGTACCTCTTAATTTCCTTAACCTTTTTCACCCATCTCTGCAACTTTCTGCCCCTCTGGCAACCAACAGTTTGTTCTCTGTATCCATGCTTCTGTTTCTGTTTTATTTTTTCATTTGTTTTGTTTGTTTTTAGATTACACATATAAGTGAAATCACATGGTATTTGTCTTTCTCTGTTCTGACTCATTTAACTTAGCATAATACCTTCTAGATCCATTCATTTTGTCAAGAATGAAGTGGCAAGATTTTATTATTTTTTATGGATTCCATTGTGTTTTTACACCATCTCTTCTTTAATCCATTCATCTATTGATGCACACTTAGGTTGCTTCTATATCTTGTCTAGTGTAAATAATATTGCAAGAAAGATGAGATACATATGTCGTTATGAATTACTGTTTTTGCTTTCTTTGGAAGTACAATTGCTGTGGCATATGATAGTTCTATTTTTAATTTTTTGAGGAAGCTCTACATTCCTTTCCATAGTGGCTGTACCAGTTTACAATCCTACTGACAGTGAATGAGGGTTCACTTATCTCCACATTCTTGTCAACACTTGTAATTCATTCTCTTTTTGATAACAGCCATTCTGAGAGGTGTGAATTGATACCTTACTGTGGGTTTAATTCCCATCTTCTTAATGTATGTCTCAATCATTTCTTCTTTGAAGAAATGTCTATTTAGGTTCTCTGACCATTTCTAAAACAGATTTCAAAGTATGCTACAAAGCTCTAGTAATTAAAACAATATGGTACTGGTACAAAAACAGACACATAGATCAATGGAATAGAATAGAGAGCTCATAAATAGGTTCATGTTTATATGGTCAATTAACATATGACAAAGAAGGCAAGAATATACAATTGGAAAATGACAGTCTATTCAATAAGTGGCATAGGAAAACTGACAAATGCACACATAAAATGAAACTGGACGACTTTCTTATATCATATACAAAATTAAATTCAAAATTGATTAAACACTTCAATGTAAGACCCCAAACCATAAAACCCCTAGAAGAAAACATAGGCAATAAACTCTCTGACATTGCTCTTAGTAAATTTTTTGCTGACATATCTCCACAGGCAAAGAAAACAAAAGTAAAATTAAAGAAATGGGGCCACATAAAGTTAAAAGTTTTTGCACAGCACACACAAAAAATCATCAACAAAATGAAAAGACAGCCTACTGAATGGGAGAAGATATTTGCAAATGATCTATCAGATAAGGGATTGATATCAAAATATATAAAGTACTCATACAACTCAACATCCCAAAAAATAAATAAGTAAATAATCCAATTTAAAAAATGGGCAGAGGACCTGAATAGCAGTATTTTTTAATGTCCCAGTTGTATAATTATTCTCTGGCAGGTCCATTAAAAAAATTTTTTTTAAGCAGCAACTCTATGTTAAAGAAAAAAATTTGAATGTGCTGTTATTTTTTCCCATATCACATAGAGTGTTAAGAAAACCTTGCTTGAAAAAATTGTGGCATGATTTTATGAATGACTGTGTGAAATTATAATAATTACCATAAATACTGTTGCTTTGATCATCTAATCTAAAACTATATTCTACATTTTTAAAATTAATATTATAATTAATTGTGTTTATACGTTCTTTCATGAGCTAAATTGTGAACCTAATCTGTCTCAGTAGCTCCTTTAAGCAGAGTGAGTAACTGGTCCCTGACCACCTAGCACCTGATTTCTGGTGCCATAAAAATTATGCATTTGTTTAATCTACTTGAAACAATAATTTTTATTCTCAATAGATCTAAACTTTTGGAATATGTATATGTTAAGACTATTTTTTCTGAATCTGCAGTGGGAATTCCCATAAAAAACTGTCATTAAAAAAATTACTCATGAAGATTTCAAATTCTGCGTGAGTTATTTTCTAGAATTCTATGAAATATTTGTCTCTTCATAAGTTACACATATGTCTCAGTTAATTCTCATTATTTTTATTGTTATTAGGGGCCAATAAGTAGTAGAAAGAATAACACTGAATAAGTGATATCAGAATAACTCACTTTACATGAGGGAGTACTACTATTGCAAACTGCCATTCTACCTCTACTACTTTTATTATTATATAATAATTTCCACATACCTAAGTTACATTGCTTTTTAAAGATTTTATGTAAATTGTAAGTTAGAAAAGATTCATGAGAAGAAAATTATTAAAATTTCCAAAGCTTAACTTTAACCAGAATATCAAATCCTATTTCAATTAAAAAAAAAAAAGGCAAAATGAATGTTGTGCAAATAGTAGGATTGCATTTTCCAGGCATAAGCAGACTATATTCTATGTTAGGAGCCAAAGATTTCACCTGAAGAAACAGGTGTTCCCCTGCTAATCTTTATGTTTCCTAAAATTGTTTAGTTGTTACAAAGCTGCAAAAAGTTTTCCTCCTCTCTTGAAATAAGTATTGTGAAAAGAAGCAGGTATGAATTTCAAGGAACTGAGACAAGTAACTAGCATGAGCGGAGAAGAATATCACAGTAGGCATGGAAATGAGCACAGATTCTTGTGGGATACATACAGAAAGAGAGCTTGAAAAAGTAATATCAAGTCTTTGTGTAGCTCAGAGAACAGGCCAGAATTGGAGGTAAAGTCATGAAGTCCTGAGACTTTACTAAATATTAAAGACATGGATTGGAAGTAGGCAGAATTAGAAAATGAAATCTTGAGTTACAGAAATATTTATGGGGTGGGCAGAGGACAAGGAATAATAAGAATATGGATTAGAAATAATTATAGAGAGGTATAAGAATAATATGGGAGAAAATGGTGTCACTCAAGTAAATGGACGTGAGGAAAAGTAATGGAAACATGGCATGCTAAAAAAGTCTAAGTAAGAAAGGTAATATTAAGTGTTCTTTGAATATAGAACTTATCAGGTCAGTGCTGACCTGAGGGAGAAGAGTCATTGTGTATTAAAGGAGTGAAGATTTCAATAAACCTGGGGGTGGGGGGTGAGGAAGAAGTTCAGTGCTCAAAAGAGCAAGGTTTTTCAAAAAAGTTTCATTTTGAGAGAAATGAAAGGCATAAAAATGATCACCAAATTATCACTATGGTTTTATTTTTAAACTTAGTAAGAATGAAATTTATTCATGTTTAAAAGATGAGTGTTCAAAGTAAAGGGAAAAGTAGACAGTATAGGAGTAGAGTAGAATATTTATAGATTCCTTATAGATTACTGGTGCATTCTTTAAGACACAGAGGAGGCATGATATTTGAGACCACTGGCACAAGAGTTAGATGACCAGAACCAAATCTGGCTCACTAGCTGTGTGATTTCTTAATGTAAACTTCTGAAACCATGGCCTGATAAACAGAAAACATTCAATAAATGCAGATTTCACTAGATGTGGAAAGGTAGAATGTCTGGCATGAAAACTACAGAGTAAATTGACCTCAAAGAAATCGAAGGACAGTAGTTTTGACTAGATAGCTTCATTAACATTTCAAAATATTGAATATGTTTTTATAGTATTAATAATAAAAGTAGGATTAATAGCAAGTACTTAGAGTTTGCCATGTGCTCCACACTGATCAAATGGATTTACATATACTAACTCAATTTATTTTATTTTTTTTTTATTTTTTTTTATAGAGGTGAAACAGATAGTTTATTGAAGAGAAAGTACACTCCAAAGAGGTAGGAGTGGGCTCGAGCAGGTAAATGGCTCAAGAGCCCTAACTCATTTTAAAACTGCAAAGTTCTAAAGTTAGTGATAGTGATTTTATTAGGCAGAAGGAGGAACTTCTGTGCTGCATAGATACATAATTTCCCTGTGGTCACTGATAGAAGATGTCATGTAACTAGGAATCAGTCCTAGGTGACATGACTTCAGTCTGTGCCTGTAACCACACTCTCACGCTGTCTAATCCAGAGATGTTAAGATATGTATCTCATTATTCATATGCCTTAAATTCTCTCTGGGAAATGCTGACAAAGACTGACATAACATAAGGAGCAAAACCTCAATCCTAAAGAATTCTGTGACCTAAAGCACAAGTAGATGAGGAGGAGCATACAGGGAAATCGGGGGCAAAGTGATCATGACAGTTAAGGAAAGCATGAGAAGGGCAGGCTTTGTAGTGACAAAGTTGTCATAAGAACAAACAATGAGGAAATAGAGCATAACAGAAACCTCTTTCTCATTAAATTGTATTAAATTTATCAAGGGAACATTAGTTAATAAAATTATGGAAGCTTTATGTGTACAATTGTATAGTACATCTTCTGCATCCTGCATTTTGTGTTTACCATACAGTCAGATACCTTCTTGTCATCATCTATTGGATACTGTTTACCGTTTTTACCTCCCTCCCACCACCATTTGCCTTTGGTAGCCACCATATTGGTATTTGTGTCTATGAGTTTTTATTTGTTTATCTTATTCATTTGTTGCTTTCAGTTAAATATCCCATAAGTAAGTGAAATTACATGGTTCTCAGCTTTTTGCATCTCACTTATTTTGCTTAACGTGATGCTCTCAAGATCCATTCACGATGCTGCAAATGGCAGCATCCTCTATCCTTATGGCTGAGTAATATTCTATTGTATATATGTAGCACATCTTATTGAACCAACTGATTTGAACAAATTCAAATATTACATGTACCAATTATCTATTAAAGGACATTTTGGTTGTTTCCATGGGTTGGCCATTGTGAATAATGCTGCAATAAACAAAGGGATATGTATATCTTTATGGGTAAGTGTTTCCAGATTTTTTGAGGGAATACCCAGAAGAGAAATTGCTGAGTCATATGGTATAATAATTCTATTCTTAATTTTTTGATGAACTCCCATACTATTCTCTAAAGTGGCTGTACCAATTTAGATTCATATTAGCAGTGTATGAGGGTTCCTTTTTCTTCACAACCTCTCAATACTTGTTATTACTTGTCTTGTTAATAACAGCCATTCTAATAGGTGTGAGGTGGTATTTCATTGTAGTTTTGACTGTCATTTTTTTAATAGCTAGTGAAGTTGAGCACTTATTTCATATATATATTTGTGGGTCATTTGCATGTCTTCTTGGGAGAAATGCCTGTTCAGATTCTTTGTCAATTCCAACACTTGTTTATTACTTGTCTTATTGTATACAGATATATGCAAAAAATACTCAACTTCACTAGCTATTAGTATAACAAGTTTGAGATAGATCAAAGACCAAAACATAAGACCGAACCTGAAACAATAAAATGCACAGAATGAAACAAAGGGACTAAACTTATGAAACTTGTTCTCAAAGAGGATTTTATAAATTTGACCTCAAAAGCAAGGGAAATAAAAGCAAAAATAAATGAATGGGACTATATATATATAACTAAAAAGCTTCTGCACAACCAAAGAAACCATCAACAAAACAAAAAGGCAATCAACTGAATGGGAGAAGATATTTGAAAACTACACTGGTGATAAGGGGTTAATTGCTAAAATATATAAACAACTCTTAAAACTCAACAAAACAAACAATCAAATTTAAAAATAGGCAGAGAACCTGAACAGACACTTCTTCCAAGAAGACATGCACATGGCCAACAATATATGAAATGATGCTCAACTTCACTAGATATTAGGAAAATGCAAATCAAAACCACAATGAGGGGGCTCCCTGGTGGTGTAGGGGCTTGGCTACAGCGCTCTCAACGCCGTGGCCTGGTTTCGATTCCCAGGCAGGGAACTACCCACCAAAGAGAAAAGAAAAACCACAATGAGATACCACTTCACACTTGCTAGAAATCCACGCCCCTCCCCCCATTTTTTTAGAGAAATTCTAGATTCAATTTTACCTAGTTCACAGTCACTTATAGTTTCATATTTCCATATATTATTTCTCCATACATAAAATGTTGTCTTCATTATCTTGGTTTGAAAGGTCAATACCCTGTTTAAATACCTTATTATCATGAACTAACTTAGTCCTTCAAAATAACATGTGTTTTGTAGGAAATAAAATAATTTCTCATGAGATAAAAATCCAAATTTTATAGTACATTCCTTTGATTAAAACCATTTGTCCTAAGAAATGCAAGGCATAGGAAGTTTTAATTTTAATTAAATTACTGTCTCTTTCTTCACATAAAAATGTTGTAAAATTTACTTCTTTAAAGAAAATAGTCATTTAATAAATTTTTAATGAATACCGACTCTTTATAATACCAGAATTTATACTGTACTAGACTATAGACTATAGACTTTGTCTGACAATTAAGTTCAAGAACTCATCCTTGAAAAGAAATGCATACCTCATTGCTGAACATTGCTATAGTACTTTCAAAGTACTCCCCTTGGGAAGCTATGCACCAATGCCTATGCCTAGTCCACCCTTCAAAGCAATTTTGGAACATTTTCTGGAATGGCCATCAGAGCTGTCATCATATGACCCTTAATGTCCTGAATGTCATCAAAATGCCTTTCTTTTAATATTTCCTTTATCTTTGGGTAAAAAATAAATGTTATTGGGGGCCAGATCAGGTGAGTAGGGAGGGTGTTCCAATACAGTTATTTGTTTACCAGCTAAAAACTCCCTCACAGTCAGTATCCTGTGAGATGGTACATTGTTGTGATGTAAGAGCCATGAGTCATTGGCAAAAAGTTCAGGTCATTTTCATCTAACTTTTCAATGCAGCCTTTTCAGAATTTCCAAATAGTAAATGTGATTGACTGTCCAGTTTGTGCATTCATAATGAACAATGCCTCTCATATAATAAAAGGTTAGCAACATTATTTTGACTCTTGATTGGGACTGACAGGATATTTTTGGTTGTGGAGAATTGGCTGACATCCACTGTGCATTTTGATGCTTTGTTTCAGGGTTGTATTAGTACACCCATGTTTTATCACCAGTGATAACACAGGCTACAACATCATTTTGCCTCTCTAAAGGGTCTACAAACTCCAATTCTCCTTTGCTTCTGTTCATTGGTGAGCTCCTTAAGGACCATTTTTGCACACACTTTTCTCATGTGAAGATTTTCAGTAAGGCATTCCTGTTTTTCTATTGATGTTTACTTGGTCTGCTATGCTTCTCACAGTCAGCTAATGATTTTGACAAACAATTGACAAATTTTTGCAATGTTCTCTTCAGTTCTTCTTGTTACTAGCTGCCCTGACCTCTCTTTATCAGTGATGTTTTCTCTCCCCTTAGAAAAACTTTTAATCCATTTGTACACTGCCGTTTTCTTCATAGCATTATTCTCATAAACTAGGACTAACACGTCCCTAATTTCACTTCCACTTCTATTAAGTTTAACAAGTAATTTAATACTTGTTGCTCTAATTCAACTCCAACGTTCTTCCGCGGCACACAAAAACACGCAGCAACAATAATGAATGCCATGCAGTGAGGCATTGCCACACGCTGATATGAACACAGCTGTGAGACACAGATGTACCAAGGTTAGGAAACCTCACCAAGTGCTGCCAGCGTAAGCACACATTGGCAAGTTCGCGAAATTAATTGTCAGACCTTTATGTCACTTCTACTTTTGCTTTATCATTGAATTGAATTACTATAGCAATGTGTAGCATGACATTCACTCAAAAGATGGTGTTAGTTAAGTGAATGCTAGTGTCACCATGTGACAGGCAGGACAGTCAAAGAAAATGGCAGAGGCACAGTTACTGTTTCAGCAGGGTAAGACTATTGTGAATTGGTATTTGAATTTCAAGAACATTATTTGAGTTTCTCCCACATTCTCCTGACTTAATATCACTTGACTTCTACTTACGGAGGACCTTAAAGGATGTAGCGTATCATAGAAAACCAGCTACACTGGTGGTACTTTGGAAAGAAATTGAAATGGCATGAGCAGTGATACAAGTGGACACTTTGGTCAGCATTACTCAAGCAGTAGTTCTCCATAATCAGAAGTGTCTGGATGCTGATGGTAATCACTTTGAGCGCCTCTTATAATTGTTCAAGCCAAACATAACTTGTATTCATCTTTTGTTATTGGTATATATCGAGTATTACAATTTTAATACAGCTTTTTTCCTTTAAAAATTTTTTTGCCACCCTCTGTATATTATATATCTCACTTTAAAGATAAATATCTTAGAATTCTTATCCATTAATATATGAGAATATCATTAGATTCTTGTAATTTGTAATTAAAGCCCTCTGAATGAAATTTTTTAAAAAGCCCTCAAAAATTTAATTCCTTCCAAGGAATTATTTGTTACAATGTAGAATAGGTAAGATATTTGATGATTTAGCAAGGAATTTTCTTCATTGAGATTTTCATTTCAATTTATTGTCTTTACTGTTCTGGCTCTCTCTCTCATCCCCCCAACGCCCTCCCCACCGCCAACACACACACTTTTATGTCTATATCTTTATTTCTGAAAACTAGAATAAATTTTCAGCTGATTATGAGAGAATATACATATCACAGTTGCTAAATGAGCAGTTGACTTTAATGTAATTGACAAAAAGGCGGGAAAACTTGCAGTTTCAATGATTTAATGAGAAGTACAAATGATCTGCATTATCATGGGTCTCATCAATCAACCAGAGTGAAATGGTGACTTATAAATTTTCTGGAAAGAAAGCTTCTTTATAATGAAATCATGTCCCTTGTTTTATTTTGAATTATGTCTGTACTAATTGTGGAGGCTTTCTGATGACTTAGAGGGAAAAAAATTCAAGAATCATAAGGAATATACTTTAAACTGTTTTTTGTTTTTGCCATTTTCTTTGTCAAAGGCAAATTTTCAAGTATCCATATCTATTCATATCTATATGCTAACTGAACTGAAAACTTAAAAATGAAATCAAAGCAAATATTGCACTGGAAAAATTTAAATAGGCAAGGAAGACTTTTCCAAGGCCATTGAAGAAGAGGAGAGAGGTCAGAACTCAGTTTGAGATTAACTCCACTAACACAAAAGGGTGGAGACATTGTAAGAGATGTCCTTGAGAGATTTCAGGGCACTTATGTTTCCTAATTGGCTTTAGCAAAATGAAAAGTAAAATTTCTCAAATCTTCATGTCCTGAGGTAGTTTAGCAATTTGGCATTGCCCTGCCAAAGTTAGGCTCCTTGAGAAAGACATTTCTTTCTTTCTTTCTTTTTTAATTTATTTTTATTGTTAGACTTATTGGGGTGACATCTGTTAGCAAGGATTAATTACATAGGTGTCAGGCATACAATTCTACAGTGCATTGTCAACTTGTATAGTAAGTTCACCACCTAATGTGACTTCTCTTTCCATCACCTTATATTTAGTTTCCCCTCCCTCCTCTTCCACCCTGTAAACTACCAAGAAGCTTTTTAAAAGATTTGTGTCAAGAAGGAATTTACAAGTACAGGTTTTCTAAAGCAAAGACTCTAAGTAAAAGGTATGTCAGGGGCCTAGAGTCAGGAAGAATCCCGCCTAAAATGTAGTCAAGTTGCAGGGAACATTAAGCTATTTTGGTTAAGGGAAATACAAAATCTCTTTACCCCCAAGAAAGGAGCCATGAAGTTTTATCTAATCATTCTAACCTACAATTCTTTGTCTCTCCCATTAATTCTTTGAACTAAGTCACACACTGGTATTCCACATGTTGAATCAGCCTGCAAGCATTTTTAATCAGGGTACGTTGTTTAAAATGTTTTAGTTTACATTTCTTTCAACAGAAATGGAGTCTCAAGTTTGCCATTATTCCCATAACTACTTAGTGTTCTACAACCATTTGATTTCCTAATTTCAATCATCTGCTATGCCGTTAAAGGCATTTGGATTTAAAACCACTGCAGTTCACGTGGATTTTAATACATTTAGCATTGTTACTGATTACACAGCATCCAGCAGAAGTAACACCCTTTTTTAAGTAGTTAAAATATTGTTATGTTACAGAATTACATGCTTATGATTTCATAATAGAAGGTTTGATATAGATGACCAGCTCATTAAAAAGAGGTTACTTCTGCAGGACCCTGTTATCAGTTAGGGTTCTCCAGAGAAACAGAACCAATGGTATGTATATACACACAGAAAGATATTTATTTTATTAAATTTGCTCACACAGTTGTGTGTGTGTGTTGGGGGGGGATCTTTCCAACATTTGCAGAGCAGGTCAGCAGGCTGGAAATTCAAGCAGAAGTTGATGTGGCAGTATTGTGCATAAAGTCTAGTGAAGTTTCTAGTCTTTTCTCTTAACACCATCAACTCATTAGATAAAGCCCAGAAGCAGTATAGAGCACATTCTGCTTTATGTGGGAATCATTAATAAAGGCAACTGATTACCAAATACTGTCTTCTAAAAAAATGATTACATGGGTATATGTAAAATTATACTCAGACTCCTAGACATCTAAGAATGATGCTTGATAAAAATAATAGTTTTCAATACAATTAATTTAAAAAGAGAGTTAAAAATTCAAATTAAGGAAAGGTTTTAGTCAACTTTTCAGAAGCAAGGTGTGTAAAATTTTAATAGATTCTATTTAATGTCATATTTTACTTTTTTCTTGTCTGTATATTTTTTCTTTAAAATATTGGAAACATCATAGTCCTATGTCTAACAGTAAAAATTCTGATAAATCCCAAAAGCATGTCTCCCCAAACCAACAATAACCAGTTAGTATTTAATCTCAGATGATTTGCACCAAGAAATGTGCAGCTAAACCATCTGTATGGGAAGCAGTTTTAAAACTTATTTTTCAGTTATTTGTTGATCAACATGTTTCTTGTTATAAGATGTATATCTAACTAAACCTTTTTAATAAGTGCATATTTTTAGAGAGTTAAATTACATTTAAACTATTTTTATTATTGAAGTTTTAATCATCTACATATTATTGCTATGCAAACAGTATTACCAATAATATCCTTATGCATATATCTGCAGGCAATATCCTTTAACATGCATTTACTATTGTATAAGTTATTTCATTATATACTTTTAGTATGAAAAATATAAATATATATAAATATAATCACAAAATAGAAGTACTTGGAGGAGGCTCCAATTCTTTGAAACTGGGAGGTTCAAATTAACCTCAACATGTTTCATATATGTCATTGTTCAAATACTGGCAAATGACTTTTTCTTCCTTACTTGTTTCTGGTATTATAATTTTGAAACTGTTATATAGAATTCCACTAATTCTCACTATTCAAATTATCAGTCTATTTAACTTTCCTGTTTCTGTTATTCATAAACATTTTTTCAGAGTACCACCATAAAAGCCTTTCACCTTTTGATTATATAAACTTCCTCAGCTACTTTCTATATTATTGCAGTTCAAGCAGTTTAATATAAACTTTTCTAAAATCCTGCATGCTGAATATAGTTGTTTTCCCTGATTCTTCAAAAAGGATAATTGAAGTAGAAAAAAATGTTAGTTTGATCTCGATCATATTGAATGATAATGTATTACTCTCATTCAAAATCATTTTACATATATATAGTGTTGTCAATATATTTATGATTTTAAGAAATAGAAAATCCAACAGTTACTAATTGCATATTCTAAAAAAAGAACTTCATTATCTATTATAATTTTGTACTTCATTACAGTTTTTTTGTGTATGATACTCTCTCTCATCATCAAAGAGTATCTGAAGCTCATTAACTATCTCAAAATGACAAATTACATTCTTTCTTTGAGTAGAAGTTTCTCTCTTTTTTATCTGTAAGCATTGTCCTTTCAAGATTACATTTAATCTTTTTACCTTTTAAATGATTTACTTCTTAACTAATAGGAACAACTTTATAATTAAATGTTCTGACAGAAGAAAAGCTTATCTGTTTTGCTGAAGAGCATGGTTTTGATTGACTCACTGTATAAAAAGTCTTTATCACCAACAGTAAGGAAATGGAAATTCAAGGGAGATTTTGAATACCAAAATAATCTTTAAGCCTGATTAATAAAAATCCTTTTAAATTTTAAATTTTAATGGACTTGAGATTTTCATATTTATTTCATTATGGTTAAATAACATAGTTTAACTCTTCTTCTGATAACCACTAGGACGAATACTGCCTTGTCTAAATCATTTTAATATAGGGAAAACAGTCCTGCCATGTTGTCAGTAAATGATAACGTCTTTCCGTTTATAATTTTTCCTCTATTCACTTTCAAGGTTGAATTTTTTCTGAATCTCAGTAGTGATGTAAACAACTAAATCTACCAGTTTCCACAGAGCAGTTCCAGCATACGGGATGGTTGCCAAGTTTATAACAGAGTTCCAAACCCCATATGAAGCTCGGGAATACAGTCTGGCCACAGGTGAGCAAGACAATCTCTTTTGTATTTGAAAATGGAACAAAGGGCACAGATACAAGTCATGACAGTGAGAAACTGTGCATTTTATTTAACACTGGTGCAGCTTTACTTTTATGAACTTGATTTTATTCTTTTGCATGTCAGTCTTGATCTTACCGCTTGTCAAAAATGCAAACTAATTCAGATTTTAACAAGTGACATACAAATAATTCGATCAGATAACATCTCAGAAAAAACTCAAATTAAATTCTAAAAATAATGCCTTCTAATATTCAAAAGTATGTGCCTCTGTGTGATGATGCTTTATATAATTTAGGATGTTGCTTTATCATTTGGTATACATGCACATATGTGTGTGCACACACAATGCTATATGTTATAATAAAGCAGGACTAATATTACTTTTCTTTCAAATAATGCACTTTTTTAAGTGCATATGATATTAAAAGTGTACCTCTTTTGATCTAATGTTAATCAAACAGATTATGGACCTTATAATTCAATTTGTTTTAAGGGAAATATAAAATTAATGGAAGGGCAAAATACATATTTGCAAAATCAGGAAAACTTTTGACAACAGTTGGTTTTACAATTATCTGAGACTTTTAATAATTGAGACTTTACATCTTATCTATCATCTACCTACCAATTTATCTATCATCTATTTTTTGAAGTCAGTGCTTTAAAATAATTTTTTTAGGAAAATTAAAAAAAAAAACACAGAGGTTCTTAAAATAAATTTTTCCCTGATATTAGATGTTAACTTTAAGTGAGGTGTTTGGGGATTAAAAAAATAAAACAGGGGAAAATAAAACACACTTGAATGGATCTTTAGTGAGAGATAACTCGGGAATGATGATCTGCAATCTCCTAGCAAGAACACCCAAATGAATCAGTTAAGCATAGGAAATAGAAGTCAGCATTCTATGGATACAAGTGATCTCCACTTATTTTTTGCTTCTGTATATTTTTTATTGTGAGACTTATTGGAGTGACATTGGTTAGCAAGAATTACATAGGTTCCAGGTGTACAGTTCTACAGTGCATTGTCAACCAGGGGGAGCCAAATATATGGTGATGGAAAGAGAACTCATACTGGGTGGTGAATTTATAATCTTTTTAATATGGGGCATTTCAGGATTGTTAATTTGTTGCTTCTTTTCTTCTAAGAAGCAATAACCTCAGATGACAACATTTTCTGTTCAAACTTTTACATCTTGGGTGAATGCAATTAGTGAGCTTATTAAGGGAAAACAGCTATCATTTCTTTAATTATTTTTATTTATGTAAACAATAATTGGAAGATTTGCACATAAAAAGTGGAGTTTATGACAACTGTCAGAATAAGTAGTGTCCACCACCCAAAGACCACCAGGAAGAAGAGTTTATATTTTTATTTTTCCATACAATGTAATTTGAAGTGTTATACATGTAACAACACATTAACACTCCATGGGTCACCATAGTAAGAATTATTAATTCAGTAAATGGAATATATTTTGTTAATAGTAGTGTCTAAACTTTAAAAAAAATCTTCTTCCCATGTGAACAAAACTAGATTAATCATAATCTTTATTTGAACACACAAGGATGATTTAGACTGTCAATAGCTCATGGTATGTATTTATGTACAGATGAGTGTGTGTGAGTTTTTATTTTGATATGATGAGCAACCATGAAATCAACATAAACCTAAAAGGTAGAAATGTAACAATATCTACTTTTATCTACGGGTGATCCTTATTCAATCTTTCTCCTTACAGGGTTAATCCTTGGAAAACCAGCACATAACTGGATTTTTAAAAACCCAATGTGACTATCTCTTTCTCTTACCAAGCATGTTCATTGTACTGTACTTACAGTACACATGCATGTGTTTGCCCTTTTTTTTTTTTTTTTTTTTTTTTTAATTCATTTTTATTGTTAGACTTATTGGGGTGACATCTGTTAGCAAGGATTACATAGGTTTCAGGCATACAATTCCACAGTGCATTGTCAACTTGATGCATAATAAGTTCACCACCTAATGTGACCCCTCTTTCCATCCCCTTATATTTAGCTTCCCCCCTCCTCTCCCACCC
>PVJL010002742.1:0-74104 GCA_004026885.1 Lyroderma lyra
TTATTTGCAAATATTTTCTCCCATTCAGTTGGCTGTCTCTTTGCCTTGTTGATGGTTTCTTTTGCTGTGTAGAAGCTTTTTAGTTTGATATAGTCCCATTCATTTATTTTTGCTTTTACTTCCCTTGCCTTTGAGGACAGGTTCATGAAGTCTTCCTTGAGTCCTAGGTCTATAAGTTTAGTACCTATGTCTTCTTCTACACAGTTTATTGTTGCAGGTCTTATATGAAGGTCTTTAATCCATTTTGAGTTAATTTTTGTGTATAGAGAGAGTTCACAGCTCAGGTTCATTCTTTTGCATATGTTTTTCCAGTTTTCCCAGCACCACCTACTAAAGAGGCTGTCTTTTCCCCATTGTATGTTTTTTGCTCCTTTATCAAAAATTATTTGTCCATAAATTTGTGGGTTTATTTCTAGGTTTTCAGTTCTATTCCATTGGTCTATATTTCTGTTCTTCTGCCAGTACCAAGCTGTTTTGACTATTGATGCTTTGTAATATAAATAGAAGTCAGGAAGTGTAATGCCACCAGCCTTAATCTTTTTATGTAGTATTGCTTTGGCAATTCGAGGTCTTTTATGGTTCCATATAAATCCAATAATTCTTTTATCTATTTCACAAAAGTATGATTGTGGGATTTTTGATGGGTATTGCATTAAATCTGTGGATTGCTTTGGGCAGAATGGCCATTTTAACAATGTTAAGTCTTCCTATCCATGAACAGGGGATATTTTTCCACCTCTTAAAGTCTGTTCCAATTTCTTTCAAAAGTGTCTTATAGTTTTCCGTGTATCAATCTGTCACGTTCTTTGTTAAGTTAATTCCCAAGTATTTCATTCTTTTTGTTGTGATAGCAAAAGGAATTGACTCCCTCATTTATTTTTCTGAGGATTCATTGTTTGTATAAAGGAATGCTGTTGATATTTTTGTACATTGATTTTGTATCCTGCAACTTTACTATATTCGTTAATTGTTTCTAGTAGTTTCCTGGTGGAATCTTTGGAATTTTTTATATAAAGGACCATGTCATCCGCAAATAGTGACAATTTGACCTCTTCTTTCCCAATTTGGATACATTTGATTCCTTTCTCTTGCCTGATTGCTGTGGCTAGAACTTCCAGTACTATATTAAATAACAGTGGTGACAGGGGGCATCCCTGTGTTGTTCCTGATTTTAGGGGATATTAGCAAACAGAATACAACAATGCATCAAAAAGATCATACATCATGATCAAGCGGGATTCATCCCGGGAGCACAAGAATGGTTCAATATATGAAAATCAATCAATGTGATACACCACATAAACAAAATCAAAGATAAAGACCATATGGTCATTTCAACTGATGCAGAAAAAGCTTTCAACAAGGTACAACATCCATTTAAGATCAAAACACTAAATAAAATAGGTATAGAAGGAAAGTATCTGAACATACTAAAGGCCATATGTGACAGACCCTTGGCTAACATCATACTGAATTGGGAAAAGCTGAAACCTTCCATTCATTTTCTATAGCTCCAAGGAAGTTAAAATGCTAGTTTGAGAGAGGCTTGATTTTAAAAGTGTCTCTCTCTCTTTTTTTCCTTCCAGACCATTTCCTGAGCTCCAGTTTTTCATACCATTATGAGGCAGGCAGTTAGAGGTAAGGAAAGTGTTAACAAAAACAAACTTGAGGGTGGGTTAACAAACACTAAGTTTAGTTGAACTTGGCAACTGAAAAATCACTAAGCTGATAGTGTAGAGAAATATTGCATCCTAACATGGCTGATAGCCTAGTCCAGGATCCCTCCTCCCCCAGAGTCACTTCCTGGTTCTTCTTCCTGAACCTCTGATCCCGCCAACTCTAGCCCATGGACATGAAACTGCTGTTATTATGGAAATGCTATGCTATAAATTTCCCTACCCTGCCTTTGTTTGGGACTCAGACTTTGGAAACAACTCCTCTGAGCCCACTGACATAAAATAAACAACCTGAACTTGCAAGTACTCCACCTGCTGCTTGGTCTTCCCGACAGGTGAATGGGTAGAGCCTTCCACAACATGTGGAAGGTAGAGCCTTTCTGCAACATTTTGGTTCCCTATGCTGGCCCTTTGCAGCCACCTGTTTGGGTGAGTGTGGGTGGCAATTGGCGGGAGGAGCTGTGGAGGGAAAAGTGCACCCTGCCAACTTAGGCAGTCTCCAAGGCAGCTGCCTCCAGATGACTCCATTTAATGATCACCACCAGACTCATAGGAGGCTTGACAAGACAGGTTCCAGACCAGTCATCATATATGATAAGGACTCAAGGCCCCACTCAGTTAGGCCTGCCCAAGTGGATGGAAGAGGAGCCTGATCACCTCTCAGGGACTCACAGGAGTTTTAGAGCCAGGAATTCGGCTGAGCAGGAACCTCTTAATGAAAGTATGAATGTGTGAGTGGGTGCAGATAATGGAGGCTTGCATCTGCTGATGCATTCTGTGGCTCCATGGCCTTGGCTACCAAGTCCAAGTGAGTCCTAACCTGTGGTTCCATGGTGACGTCATAAGGCATAATAGTGGTGTGTCCTCGTGAGGATAACTGAACTCAGGGTTTGTATGAGTACACCTTAGTCAAGACGCACCTAAAGTCTTGCAAGGGATGCAGCCAGGCGGGCAACTGAGAGGTCTCCTTTGGGAGACACCCCTTCTCTTTGCCTATCTTGTGACACCAGTCATGGGAAACATGGGGTCAGGGTGTAGCAAACCCACAGTGTTAGACTGTATGTTGAAAAACTTTAGGAAGGGCTTTTCTGGTGACTACAGTGTTAAGATGACCCCTGGCAAGCTCCAGATCCTCTGTGAGCTTGAATGGCCTGCGTTCCAGGTTGGATGGCCATCGGAAGGGACACTAGATGTATCAACTGTCTGTCGTGTCTGGTAGGTAGTTACCAGAACTCCTGGACACCTGGACCAGTTCCCATATATAGATTCTTGGTTGGTAGTCACCCAGATGCTTCCCTGATGGGTGCGGTTCTGCTACAACAGTCAGGGACAGGCCAAGGTCTTCATGGCACAAACCTGACTGGGTCAGAAACCTCAACTGAACAAGGACACTCCCCAAATCTGTGTGAGTGCTGTCAGCAGCTACCATGGACTCTTTTTAATACTGAGGAGAGAAAAAAGATATTAATGGGGGCCTGCCAATGTCTAGAGGAAAATGCCCCAACAGGAGTCGCTGATTCCACAGCCTGAGTCCTATTCACTGCCCATGAAGTACACCCAGCCTGGGACTTAATGGCTGAGGAAGGTCGGACCCAGATCCAGCAGTACCAAGAGACACTACGAGGAGTTTGGGCTGAAACAAAGAAACCAATGAACATGCCTAAGGGCTCCACAGTCACACAGCAACCAGAAGAGGCTCACAGGGACTACTATGAGAGACTCTGTGAGGCTTACTGGGTCTATACCCAGTTTGACCTTGGAGTGGCTGAAAACCAACCAATGGTTTATGTGTCTTTTGTGGCACACGCAGCCCCAGAAATATGCAGAAAATTGCAAAACTCTAAGGCTTTGCAGGATTGAACATCACTCAGTTCTTGGAGGTAATCAGCAAGGTATACATGAAACAGGACATGATAGCAGGAAGGGAGGCCGATCAGAAGATGAAGGTGAAGGTCAGCCTCCTCGCAGCCACCCTGAAGGACCAGGGGGACCGAAAGCCAAGAAAAGAGCCAAAGAAGGAATGGCCACCTAAGATGGGAATTGGCAGGTCCCCCTAGTGGCCAAGCAATGTGCTTGCTGCAAGTAGACAGGACACTGGAAGAACAAGTGCTCCAAGAGAGGGAGGCCCCAAATGGCCAATAAGTACCAATAAGAACCCATGGGAAGGGATCTCATTGGCTTGGCTGGACTGAACTCAGAATATGAAAGACTGGGCTCTCTCCTTCCTGGCCCCTATGAGGTCATGGTAAAGTTAAAGTAAGGGCCAACCTATGACTTTCATAGTCGACACCGTGGCCAAACACTCTTTAGTAAACACCCAGTAGGGCCACTCAGTGAACAGACTACCACCATCCTTGGAGTGACTGGGGACCATGCTGCTCAAAAGCAGTTCTACAGAACCCACCTCTGCAAAATGGAAGGGAACATGGCATGCTAGAGTGCCCTATCCCTCTTCTTAAATCAGACATTTTCTCCAAGCTAGGGGCACTGAGTTCTGAACCATATAAGCCTTAGCATGGGTGGAAGACAACCAGCCTGGATTGGCCCACAATTGGGCACTGATTATCATCAAGCTGCTACCAGGGACATGCCCACAAAGTGGGGCATATTATTGGAAAATGGGGTGTCCTCCTTGGTGTGGTGTCCAGGTTCTTGGTATGTCGAGCAAAAAATGTAATGAGACATACATCAGAGCATAGAGGTGAAATGAAGGGATAGTTTACTGAAAAGAAAGTAACTCCAAAGAGGTAGGAGAGGGCTTGAACTAGGAGAGTGGCTCAAGAGCCCCCATTAATGATGCTTTGGTACTTTTATTTTCTTTGGTTGTGAGGGGTTATGCCCATCTGGGTGTGGGGCCTCTTAATTGACATGGGGCCTATTACATAACCTATTCTAACTGCGCATGTTCTTTCTGAGAGTTCAGTCTATTATAATGAACTCTGGGCATATGTATGTTATTATAATGATGGTGTAATGAGGCTCAGATGAGTTGAAGTTCATTGTAACTCTTACTGTGCATATGTTAGGAATTGGCTCAAACTGGTGGGCTTCTTGTGCCCTCTAACTTTCTTGTATCCGCTTGGAAATTCCTTCTGTGGCTGCCTAGCTTGGGGTAGGAATGACTACTGAAAGGGTGATATCAAGGCAGTGACTATTCCAGCAGGGCGAGTCTCATGGAAGGGGTCCCAAGATTTCCCCTATTCTATCTGTCTTCCTCACATTCTCTTGAGAGACATGATCCCCACAAATCTCTATGGGAAGCTGAGAGAATGGAGGTCTCATGTTCTGTATCTGTTTCCTGCTGAGAATGGTCATTGTCCCTACCTATTGAGAGTCCATGGAGCTTTCACCCTATCTGATCTAAAAGGGAAAGGAGTCTCGAGGTCCACCATGTTAACTTCCTTGGTTGAGATGACCTGGAAACATTGTTGGGGTATCAGTTGTATTCTGATGGTCCCTAGATGAGGAGAAATTAATTCAATTAATAGTTTTAAAAGCATTTACCCAAGAAATAGGACTCAAGACCTTGTCACTGTGATGTAAACTTCATTATTGAGCCTGCGGCCTGTTGACTTCTGGCTTAGTTGGTCATCCAGATATTATCTCCTGTCCAGGTCCAGAAAGGTCTGGAAAGGGTACTTGGCTGTAGTGATTGTAATCAGCAAACTGGAGACATGAGTTACAAGTTTCAGAGTAATTATCTAGGGGGACAGTCAATGTTGCTCAAGGTGAGAAGCCAGGGAAAATTGATCAAGGAGTCGATTAAGACTTCGGAGTAGGAAAAATATGAAACAGAGCTAAAGAACCAGGAAAATAAGTCTAGAGTCAGGTGGAGAGATGACTACCTAGCTTGGTCCACATCAATAGGGCTACTGTTGCCGCTTCTTGAAATAGTAGCCCTAACCTTGGGGCAAAAGCTTATCTGAGTTTGGCCAGCTGCAAGAAGAAATTAAAACTATCCAGACCATCCTTAGCCCTCAATATATCCTAATATGACTTATTATTTCATATGTACAGAATGACCAGCTTGTCTGATATGCCTGTGCAGTAAGAAAAGATGATGTCATTTTTCTTATTGAACAGTTGCTAAGCAAAGAAATTCTCTGCCAGATGAAGTAGGGCTTTCCCACAGGCCAAAGAGAATAAAGTTACCAAAACATCATTAATTGGGGCTCTTGAGCTACTTGCCTGCTTGAACCTGCTCCTATCCCTTAGGAGTTTAATTTCCTTTTCAATAAACTTTTTCTTTGTTTGACCTCACTTTCCTTACATTGTTGAATATCTGATATTGAGAAAGGCACCTGTACCCTAAAAGCGCCCTCTGTTCCAGCCATTTCCCCAAGGGGCATAAGAGAAAATGGGATGGCGGAGTATAGGGTCTTGCTCAGAGTATGGGAAGGGCTAAGAACTTATTCGGGATGCCCAGATGAGGCAGATCTTTTAGCTTTGTGAATGCCCTTTGTTGGTTGGATCCCTATTTTACTGGCCCCTCTTTCTCCCCTTTGTGCCCTCGTAGAGAGGTTTGACCAGAACCACAAAGTTTGGGATCCATATGCGGCAAAATCCCCTTGCTCCTAAGAACTCTCTAATTTGCCTTCTCATCTTTGGGATGGGGACGTTTTGAATAACCTGTTTTCTTTTTACCCTTAGCCACATTAAACAGGGCTGCCTCTTCCTTGGGACCTGCTCTTGACGGGCCTGCTGGACCCTTTCCTCTATGAGCACATTTTTTTAGTGCCCCCATTTCTGACAGATAGTGCATTGGTTGTGTCTTAAAGGGGGCCTTCTCTGTTGACCCTTCTGACCTTTGGTTTCCTTTTCTCCTTGCCTAAATGATTCTATTATGATTCAAAGCTACAAGGTCTGTTTTTCTTTTTTTCAGCATGGTTGCTAAAGGGGGAGGGTTCCCTTGCATACCTCTCATACCCTACTCAATTGCATTCAGAATTCTACATTCATTTTGGCCCCAGGAGGAGACGTCAGAACCCTCTCCTTGTCCATCTCATTCACTCTTCAAGCAATCACATTCGCTCAATCCCAACCCAAATTCCTGTCCTAGGGGAGCCTTTGTTTCCCACTCAAACAACCTTGAGCAGTACTTGAGAGGTGCTGGAGGGGTATCAGCCCTCCATTCTGCTCCAACAGAGCAGAACTTGGCATGTTTTCCCAAATCTTCCCTACCATGCCTTTGTTCTGGCCCTTCCTGGTGCCTGTTCCTCTTGATGTTTGACTCCTCAGGAACCCGCCAATGGGGGTCCTCTTTGCGCCTCTCCAGGTGTCCACACAGGGAGGCAAAGCTAGCCATTCCTGGCACACTTAGTGGTTCACATCACCCAGGCTGATCAAGGCACCCCACCCCTGTGGGTGCTCTAGAGGGTTGGTGGAAAACACCAGGTAATTCTGATTTTGCTCTCTCTCTCTGCATGGGGGCTCAATTCCCAGTCAGGGAAACAAAATATTGATAGATTCAATATAGAATGGCTCCTGCTCTGCCATCTCTTCCTTCTCTTCCTTTACCCTACTGTGACTCAGCATAGCCTGGGAAACCGAAGCTTACCCCAGGAAACAGAAACTTGGCTTGAGAAACTGAAACTTACCCTAACCCTTACCTTAGCCAGGTAAATTGAAACCTATCCTTGACTATTCAGTAGTGACCACCCATTCTTCCCTCTGCATTTTGCCTGCCAACCCCTCTTACCTACGTAACTTCTTTCCCAATGGTTGGAGCTGCTGCTTTCCCATTGTGAGGCAGCCTAGCAGCTTGCCCAATAAAGCTTGTTACTGGTACCCGGTGTTTCAGCTCATTTCTATCAAATATGTTGCAGGAATTTAGACCTGGCAGAGAGAAAGCATCACCCGAACACCAAAGATAGAAGAGGAAAAGGTTTTTTTATTCAGCCAGTGGAGCCATATCAGACAAAAGTCTAAAATGGCAAAGCTCCCCAACTTATTCTGGTCCAGTTCTTTTATAGGACTTACAGGCTTTTAGACAAAGGGGCAATCGTGTTGCCTTTTGATTGGTGGTCCTAATGCATTGACACAAATTCTTGGCAGGCTTTTACAGAAAAAATAATTGAGGATTTATTTCTTTATTGTAAGGAATATCTTTGGAATTTATTGAAGTGCACTGGGTAGAAAGTTTCTGGCATGCTAGATATGGGTGGATAACTCCTTAAGGTGGGGTCTCCTCCTACAGCAGCATTCTTCACATATCCTTTTTCTTTAACGATTATGCTATACTCTAAACTCTGCAGCAAGCACCAGGTAGAATTTAAAGATGCACAAGACAAAATTCTTGCTCTCTAAAAGCTTGCAAGCTACATGATGAGGTATAACATACAACCAGAAACATTTTATAGACACCATATTAATAGCTCAGAAGCAGGGCCTTAGGTTTGAGTTCTATAAGCATCCAGATACTCTAACTCAGTTCATGGCACATCTCAAAAATAATGTGAATGGCATTATAACTATTTCAACTGCACCAAAGAGTCATTTAGAAATATCAGAGACAAAAAAGGAAGCCACTAACGTTTGTTGCAATGTTAATTATTTTACAGACATTGAATTTCACTTCAATTTGACAGAGTGTGCAGAAGGGTGGATGTAAACTAGAGAGGAGAGGTTGTCTCAGTCCATTATCAATTGCCTCTAAGTTAAAAAGATAAGGAAAAGGAATGCAGGAAAAGAAAGTTGCTTGTTAGGAGGACAATTAACAGATGCCCTGATTCTTGGAGTAAGTCCTGGCCCATTATCAGCTATTCTCAACTTGAGAAGGGAAAAAGCCCCACCTATTCAACTGCAGACCCTACTTCCCCAAATCATATTATTATGCAGTTTTGGCCCCTTTTAGAAGGATGCAGAAAAGAAAGGGGGAGGAGCTGACATCAATGGTTACAAAATCTCCCAAACAATAAAAGGGGGAGACTGCTTCTCTCTCTTGAGTCAACCCGCTCCACATCTTGGTGTACTTTCTTTTACTAATAAACTTTTGATTATTCTGTGTTTTCACAATCTGTCTCTTGATAGAATTCTTTCCTTGGAGACAAAATACCAAAGGAGAATTGCCATTTTATGGTGACAAACCCATAATAATCTTTTTAGAGAGTATTTCCCAAAGGAAGCAATGTAAATCCAGAGAACTTAATTTCCAAGAATATTCTAGCAGAAAGTGGTAAAGCTAAAATTTGGATTCAAGTGTGTCTGATTTCAAAACTTAGGAAGCAAACGTTTTATAGTGGTAAGAGCTTAGACATGGAGCCTCACTATTCTCATTAGTAAAAATGGATTAGTAATATCAACCACCTCATAGTTATTATAATATTAAATCATAGCATTAGAATATTGTTATAGCAGAAACAGGCTTCCATGGAAGTCAAGAGGCACTCAGAGATTTGGAGAACCAGTTTTTTTATGCCAGCGGGCTCAGAGGAGTTACAGTCTCCAAATTCTGAGCCCTGACTAACAGGCTTTTCAGATTGTTAAGGGTTGGGGTGGGGGCTGGCTGATGTGATAATCAAGCAGGGATAGAAGCTAAATACATTTATTAAGCACCTGGGAGAAAGAATGCAGAAGTGGGAATTCACAGAATTTATATTAAACAGCTTTGTTCATAATTTTCCATTTCATTTTCCCCTTTGATGCCCTTATAACTCTGTTTATGGGGCATCAGCATATGTCTCCTACTCAGTGTAAGCCAGAGGCTGGTATCCCTGTAAGGCTAGTTTTCGAGCAGTGGTTGCCCTGTTCACCATGATTTCAGTGAACTGGGTAATATCTCAGAGGATACAGGGCCCTAATGTGATGGCTAGCAGGACCATTAGCAAGCAGCCAGAGAGTGGTAATACCCATGAAGTCCAGTTTCCTAACCCTTTTCTGGCTCCATTTTTCTTCTCTGAATATGCTTCCTGAGTTCTTTAACCTTTTCAGCTATTACCCCAGATTGGTTTACAAAATAGAAACATTCTTCTCCTAGAAACATATAGGTTCTCCCATTTTCTGCAGTAAGTAGATCTAAGGTTCTCCTGTTCTGCAGCACTACTCCCCCAATGTACAGTGGCACCACCAACCAGTCCTGTAGCTAAGAGCAGGGTCAGGATCCCAGCACTGGCAAGGAGTAATGGCTGACAGGTCATTACAGTTCTACCGCTGGTTGCAGTTCCAGGCACCACCAGTGGAGGTCCTTTGCTTGGTCCTGGGCTGGATGTTCAACACCTTCCACAATGTTATTTGCAATGGTCCTACAGGATCTGCTTGGGTTGTCCAGGTCTCCGATGTGTCCCTGGTGTTGGTCATTTTGACCTGAGTATGGTGGATCCAGGGGTCTGTATCTGCCATTTTAACAGTAGTCAGAGTAGCCAGTATAACCACGTGTGGGCCTGTCCACACAGGTTGTAGGGGTTCCCTTGTGGAGTCCTTAACCCAGATCACATTGCCCAGCTGGTGGGGGTGTGCCTGATTTCTTAAAGGGATTGGGGCCCGGTCTAAGATGTCTCAGTTTATTGTAAGAAAAGTCTTTCCTAACATTTGGAGTTGGGCCAACAGAACCAGTTATCCTAGTTGTTGAGTGTCACCCTTAAGCCTACTGATGATAGGTGGGGGCCTCCCATATAGAATTTCAAATGTTGAGTAGCCCGAAAATGCAGGAGCACACTAGACCCACGTTAGGGCGAGGAGTAATACAACTACCCATGGGAGTCCTGTTTCTTGACAGAACTTAGCTAGTGTGGTCTTAAGGGTTCAGTTCATGTTTTCACCTTTCCCTGAGCTTTGAAGCCTGTAGGCAGCACGCAGTCTCCAGTTGATTTTCAGCAACGTTGTTATTGTTTGGATAACATGAGATATAAAAGCAGGTCCATTGTCCAACCATATTGAAAGGGGAAGTTCATAATGAGGTATTATTTCTCTTAGCAGAGACTTCACAACCTCTTGTGCCTTCTCAGTATGACTGGTAATTGTTTAACCCATTTTTAGTAAGTGTAGACTAAGACAAGTAGGTATTTGTAGCCTTGACATGGCTTCACCTAAGTAAAGTCAATTTCTATGTCTTTGAAGGGAGCTGTCCTAGTGAATTAGATTCCTGGGACCTGCCTAGGCCCTTGTGCCACATTGTTTTTAGCACAAGCAGTGCACCTAGTGCTAACTTGGGCAGAAAGGGTCGGGAGCCTGGCAATGTAGTAATATCTAGTGAGACCCTTTTCGAGAGTTGCCTTTCCCCAATGAGTCAGGTCATGGTATAGTTTGACTATGTGATAAGCTAATACTTTGGGAATGAAAAGTCTCCAGTCCAGTAGTTGTCACCAGCTCTCATTAGTCTAGGTGCTCCCCTTGGCCTTTTCCTATCAGTCTTCCTCTGGAGTGTACCTTGGATTTTCCAGTACGCTTGGCGCTAAAGGTACCTTGGAAGCCGGGTCCAGGTTTGGGGCTGTCCTGGCCTTGGCAGCAGCTTCTCATGCTGCCTGATCCAGCAGGTGGCTCTCCTGACTGATTGGGTCAGTCCCCCTTTGGTGTTCTTCGCAGTGCATGACTACTATTTCTTTCAGTTGCCAAATAGCTTCAAGTAGCTGGAGAATTTCTTCTTTGTTTTAGATCGCCTTTCCTCCAGTGTAAGTAGCCCTCTTTCTTTGTAAATAACCCCATGGATATGTAAACTGGTGAAGGTGTATTTGGAGTCAGTGTAGATGTTGATTTTCTTCCCCTCCGCATACCTGAGCACCTGAGCTAGGGCCCATAGCTTGGCCCTTTGGGATGACCACCCTTGTGGCAGTGCCCCAGCCTTAATGACTTGGTCTTGAGTAGTTATTGCATATTTGGCCTTTCATTCCCTGTTCTGGATGAAGCTGCTCCCATCTGTGAAGAGTACCAGGTCAGGCACAGGGAGGGGAACGTCACTGAGGTTGGGCCAACTGGAGAAGATTTCATCCATGGTTTCCTTGCAGTTATGGTCAGGTGGGCCCACCTCTGTAGGAAGGAATGTGGCCAGACTCAGGATGCCCACTGCTTCCAACGTCACCCATGGGCTCCAACACAGCAGGCCCCAGCAGTGTGCCATCCTGGCACCAGTGAGCTACTGGCAGCCTCAGCTGTTCATCAAGGCTACCACTACTTGGGGGACATTCACGCAGATGTTCTAATCCACGGCAAGCCTGTCAGCCTCCCAGACAAGAGCAACCATGGCCTCCAGTGCTCGGAGGCAGGGGGACCATCCAACAGTCACTAGGTCAAGCTGCCCAGGCAGGCAGGCCATGAGCCCCCTGCCAGGGTCCGACAGCCTGAGTGAGACCCCTCAAGGCCATGTGTCCCTTTTCACAGATGAAAAGGTTGAATTTCCAGTTCACATGTGGGAGTAACAGAGGTTGCCCTGGCTGAATGGTGCCATCCATATTCAGTTGTTGGGGGCCCCATGTCTCCTGCAAGGGCATCTGGTATGTGGCTGTATGTTGGGCCAAGTGTAGCCTCCTTTCAATGGGTTCTGGGTCTGGATTGGCAGTCTTCAACTCATGTGGAGGGGAGACTGAGGGTGGGGGGGGGCGCTCTCGGGCAGGTCAACCAGTGCCTGGGGAGCAGTTGACACAGAGGGGGTTGAGATGGCAGGGTGTATGTTGGAGGGGCTGGTTACTTCTCTCAGTCTCCCTGATGAATTGGCTTTAGTGGTCTTCCCCTCTTTTTGGGTTGAGCTATTAAAACCCTGCACTGTCCCTTACTGTTTGTATAGAACCAAATCCAAGGAGGGAGAGTCTGTGCTATTTGCAGCCATGAGTCTATATAGGGAAACTGGTCAGGGTAGCCAGGGCTCCCAGTGATCACTTTATAAACTGAAAACCTCGGGGAGGTCTAAGGTCCCTTCTGGTGGCCAGCCAACCTGGAAACTAAGCCAGTCAATTTCACAAAGAGTTAGGAGTTTTCCTCACGTCAATCTGACACCATAGTAATCAGAATAACCTTCCTTGAAGTTCTTGAGTATAGAATCTAATATGGTTGGCTTGGATTGGCTGGACCCCATTTCTTTATGTAGCTAATGTGATCCTCCCAGGTGCCCTTCTGTGTCCGGTGTCATGAAATGAACAAAAGATGGGAGCACCTGGAGAAAGCCTTTCAAATGCCCACCTGGTCATTTCCCTTGAGGGTCTTTAAGGCACATCTTGGCTAGGATGCACCCGTATAAACCTCGGTCCTGATTGTCACCAAGAGGACAAGTCACTGTTTTGCCTTATGACAATGCCATGGAACTGCAGGTTGGGGCTCACTCAGACTCTGTAGTTACTGCTGTGGGGCCATGGATACAGTCACACAGTCATACATCCAATCTCACAGAGGTTATAAAATATTCTTCCCAGCCCCTGGGTTTTCCCTACCTGTTGTCTCACAGTGGAGACTTTGGGAAGTGATCAAGCTTCTCTTCCATCTGAAGACAGGCCTGAGTGGGGCTTTGGTCCCAGGACCTTACCTTATCTGAAGTCTGATCCCTGAAGATTTAGTCCATCTCTCTGTGGAGTCCAACCAGTTCAGGTTGCCTCTGGGTGTGGTGCCCTCCCCCCCGGGAAGAAGGTCCCATAAAATTTTCGGGTGGTGCTGCCTCATTTGACTCAGTAGAACCTCTGTCTCCCTTTGGCTTCCATTGCCATGCCCATGACACAATGGGCCAAACACAGTTGGCTTCCCAGTCAGGGAACCAAAATGTTATAGCAGAAACAGGCTACCACCATGGGAGTCAAGAGGCATGTGGAGAGTTGGAGAACCAGTTTAGCATGCCAATGGGCTCAGAGAAGTTACAGTCTCCAAATTCTGAGCCCCAACTAATAGACTTTTTGGATTCTTAAGGGTTGGGGTGGGGGTTGGCTGATGTGATAAGCAAGCAGGGTTACAGAAGCTAAATGCATACATTAGGCACCTGAGTGAAGGAATGCGAAAGTGGTAGTTCACGGAATTTACAATAAACAGCTTACAGTATTTACATTAAACAACTTTGTAATTTTCCATTTCAATATCATTACTTATGCAATAATTTTTCAAACTTTCATATAGGTCATTCTATGAAGTAAATGAAATGAGGTATGGAAAGTCTTTGGTATATATTAGACAATTAATAAATTAAAGTTATTGTTACTTTTTGTAATTGTGATACATCAAAGCAATATACAGTGATACATTAATTTTGAAACATTTAGATCTTGATGCTTTGTAAATATTGAAGATGAAAGAGCTGAAACAAATCTTAGAAGAATTCTTATTTATGCCTGTACAGAGATAATTACTTTAGAAATTTGTTATTTTTTTTTGTTTTTTTTGCAGATAAAATTTCAAAGAGAAAAAGAGGTCAGTCAGGCCCTGGTTTTATGAGAATCACTCTTCTTGCAACTGGTGCTATCAATTTTCATTATGCATTTTAGTTATTTATAAAAGTACTTACTGCTTTAGGCTCTAAGTGGTCTACAACAGACAACATATTGAGCCCAGTACTGAAACCCTAGGCAAAAAGGGTTTTGTGTAACCATGTCCAAAATGTATTTGTAGCAGTAGAATAAAATACTCCACATTCCAATTATAATATGCTTAGATCCTAAGGAAGAAAAAAATTTTACAGATTCTCTCTTTTGGCACTGTTCCATAAGACGTGGAGATGCTACTCTGGAGCTAGCCATAAGTTACAGAAGAAATTATGAATGTTCACTAAAATGTAAGTTTTTCAGGTGTGTCATAAGCTCAGCATTAAATATATTAAATTGCAGAGTTAGAAAAGCATGTTTTTCAATTTTCTTTTAATATTTCTGATTATATCAAAGACAAAGTATCTAGTTTTAGACTTTAGTGTTTATGACACTTGATAATTTCCCTTTTGTCATAGTGTGAGAAGGCTCTACCTTCTGCATGTTGTGGAAGGCTCAGTGTTCACCTGTCGGAAAGACCAAGAGGCACTTGGAGTACTTGCAAGTTCAGGTTGTTTATTTTATGTTGGGGTGGGGCTCAGAGGAGTTGTTTCCAAAGTCTGAGCCCCAAACAAAGGCAGGGTGGGGAAATTCATAGCATAGCATTTCCATAATAATGATAAGTTTCCTGTGCGTGGGCTAGGGTTGTCGGGAACAGGAGTTCAGGGAGAAAAAGAACCAGAAAGTGACTGGGGGGTGTGTCCTGGAGTAGGCTATCAGCCAGGTTGGGAGGCAATATTTCTCTACAATAGAACAGGCCTCAGGCTCAGAGATTTGAGCAAGCAGAGTGTCCAGAAAGAAATTATAATTTCATTGTTTTGATTTTACTACATTTACTTTTTTATATTTTATTTTATTTTTTAAATACATTTACTTTTAATATTCCCTTTTATTTTTGGTAAATGATACTGATTTTCCATTATGGCAGTAATATAAGTTTTAAAATTTAAACTTTTTATTAAAACAACAAGGCACAAGTCAATTAAAAAATAAATTGAATTATAACTCATGGTAAACAGTTGTAGCAAAATTGAAAACCATGGAAATTAATTTTGTAAACACATACCAAGAGACTTATGCTTAAGCTCAAAGGAATCAGGAGGATTAATTTTTTAAATTTTCATGAATATCAATTAATATAGAATTATGTAGACAAAAAGCATATAAGTGGTCTGATCAAAATTAATTATCACTTATTTTTAAATGTAGCCAATCTTCTTTTTATGTGCATAGACCTCTGCAGCAAAATAAATGAACCCAAGATGTCTGGGTAAAAATAAATTTGCTCATTAATAAAATATCCATTAAAAATAATAAATGTTGATAAATAATATTGCTCATTTATGTCCCTAGAACAAACTTTCAAGTAACTATACATTTGGTCATTCCGGGAAGGAATAACAAACTAAAAAATGTATACATATTACACATGCACATATGCCTTACTACACACACACACACACACACACACACACACACACACACACACATATCCTGCACACACATATTTATTTAGAGCATGCTAAGTTGTACCTGAAATTCATCTGCTGAATTCATAGTTTTTGATATGTTGAAATAGTATTTCTACTCTTTTTTGTTATGACTTGAACCATGACCAAAAAAGTGAAGATTTTCCAACCAAATGACATCATTTCTAAAGCTCTAAATCTAAGTGAGTGTTAAGTGAGGCTGATAAATAAAAATAGAATGATAGAAAAAATGGGTGTGGAAAATACAATACTAAAAATAAGGTAAGAATCTTGTGGAAATTTGTTTCATCCTTGAATTTTGTAGAGACATTATTTTGTATTGAAATTCATTATTATCTTTACCATTTATAAACTGTTCAGCTTTTACTTTTTAAAACTTGCTTTCCTCATTTAAAATTTTGAAATAATGATAGTATTATAATAATGGAATTGATGTGATAAGGTTTTGATAAGGATTTTATAAGATAAACCATAAAAAGTGCTTAGTGCAGTGTCTTAAGCATAACACTTGATAAATTGTAGTTTTTATATGATAATTAAGCAGAATTTTTAAAAGCCAGTTTCTGTGAATATTAATCTGAAAGCTAGTCAATATAAAGAAAAAAGTTATTCATTATTTTTCTAAAAGGACCTTGTAGACAAATACTTTTGGAAAATGCTGCCAGATAATAGCCTGCTATAAACCTTTTTTTATTCTGAGTCCCTATAATGTTATTTTAGCTGGCCTATACTTGTTTTTTAAAGTTTTCATGAAAATGAGTGTATAGCTATTATGAAAATTAGAATACACCGTACTTAGTGTATAGTAATTAATTTCAAATCAACTTGATTATAATGTTTCTATACTCAAACCTCCAAGGCATTGCTTCAGGTGAGTTAAGACCATCACAGTTATGACTAATTGGTCTGAAGGTAGGCACCAAACACATATGAGGGCCTGAAAATGAAGATTTCTAATTAGTAAATGGACAATTATATCACTGCAATTCAACTGTCTGGCTTAATAGATTGCAACATACTGCTTAGCAGATAATTACCAATGAATGTTAATGTACTAAGTGATGATTTTTGTAACCTAAGAGAATTAATGATATCATTAGCATATTAAACCCACTGAAAACTTCTACAGTAAAGAATTCAACTAAATTTTTTCTAACTCAATCAGGATCTTAGAGGCAATAGAGTTTTCTTTAAGTGGTTTGCATAAAGATATTTTAATCATGCAATGTCTTACAGAGTCCCAGTCAGGTTTAATGTAGCTAACAAGGAATGCTGAGAAACCTAAAGACTATTAACAATCTGTTTTTACACCTAGGACTAAAGAGGTCAGGAGAGTTAATAGTGTTTTCTAGTTTTTTGATGGCAAACTCTTAAACATTCTTTAAGCCTCTGCTGAAATAAAATTTTCTAAGTCTTTAATTATTTCCACCAACACTTTGATATCTTACAGATATGTCTTAATGGCCTGAGAACAAGAGACCCAAGGGGAAAATAAATTGTTGGGAGTTATCTTTTGGACACAGTATAAGACAAAGTAGAGATTGAGGCCAGAAAAAAATATCTAATGTCCTCAGTGTTTCCTAAATAGATTTGACAAAAGACCCCCTTTTTAGAAAAGTGATAGAATATCTTGTAGGATACTAGCTTCCTGTGAAACAAACTTTTATAAATATTATTATAAGAACAATGACCTTGCATTAAATCTGCCCTCTCCTAGTAGTTTCAATATAGTGGAATTTTGTCAGAATACTTGGATTCAATGAATAGCTTTGAAGCATAGCCTTATACATTAAGTGAAATAGATTTTAAGCTACTAAGTACAGTGTGTTATAATTTCCATAATACTATACACACATTTTCATGAAAACTTCGAAACATAAGTATAAGCAGGCTAAAATAACTTTATATTAACTCAGAATAACAAAGGTCTATAGCAATTAAACAAATGCTCAATCAAGAAAAAGCCAAATTAAAATTTATAACAAATGTCATGATGTTTTTACTTACACTTGTCCTGCTCCCTTACCTTATCTTATACATGACATGATGTGACTTTTGTCTAGAGAAAGTGTCAGCGTAGTTCGTGATTTACTCCCTGAAACCAGAATGAGCAAAGTAGACCTTATTTACAAATTTTAACCAGTTAATGAATTGCCCGAAAAACTGTTATCTCTTTTTCCTAAATTGAATCTCAGGCAGGCATAAGCAGAATAACTCAAATCACATGTGAACAAAGTGGTAGAAAGCATAGGACCCTGCTCAGAAAAGCTGCAATTAAAGAGTGTTTTACATATACTTCAGATTTCTGGACAAAATAAATTTTGAGTGGAGACACAATAGACAATCTAAGAACCCAAGTAGACACTGCAATAAAACTGTATAAGAAATAAAGACATTCAAAAGCAACTATGTATATAGTAGAATAAAATATCACATACACACAAAATTCAACAAGATGCACACTCAAAAAATACTTGAGAAAACCTTTATTTGAGGTAGATCCCAATGTTTAAAGAGTGCCCAGCTACTCAGTAGATGTTTAAGAAATCTCTTTAAAATCAATACTTCCACTAAACTAATGGAGTTAAATGTCAGTAGCCACAATGGAAAATAACATTAACATTACTAAAATGATTGATAAAAATACACTAAATACACAAACAAACAAAAAACAAAAAAAAGAAATTACAACCAGTAACAAAAACAAATACAAAGGAAGGGGCAAATCTTATTTCCAAAAGCTAATTTCCAAATGTTACCATATTATATTATTAAAAATGTTCCAGAAAAAATGACAAAGCATAATAAGTCAGGCCCCTTCAAAGGGAACAAAAATAATGAACAGAAACTGTCTTTGAGGAAGCACAGGTATTGGGCTTCATAGATAAAGACTATTATAAACTGCCTTAAATATGCTTAAACAGCTAAAGAAAACCACAGGCAAACAGCTAAAAACCATAGGAAGAAAAAACGTCTCTACAAAAAGAGAACATCAATAAAGAATTAGAAATTATAAACAGTAATCAAATAAAAATTTTCAACTTAAAAAATCTGACTGATGAAATTAAAAATAAATTACTGGTTCATGTAGACAGAAAACAGAATCAGTAAGCTTGAAAATATGTGAATTTAGATTATTCATCTGAAGGAAAAGAAACAGAAAATAATAAAAAAATAAGAAGGGACCGAGACACCTATAGGACATTATTGTCTGTACCAACATATACATGATAGGAGTGCTAGAGGGAGGGAGATAAAAGCAGAAAGATAATTTGAAAAAATAATGGCAAAATTTTTCCAAATTATATTATATATATATGAATCAACACATCTTAGAAGCTCAAAAAATTTTACAATGAATAAACATAAGAAGATTCATACTGAGACAAAATATAGTGAAATTATTGGAAGGCTGACATATGGAGAATCTTGAAAGCAGCAAGATTAACATGATATATAACACAAAAGATGTTCTCAATAATATTAACAGGCAAATTCTCCTTAGAAAATATGGAGGGCAGAAGTTAATGGGATGACATATCTTAACAGTTGGGAAAAAAATACTGTCAACCAAGAATTTTACTTCCGGCAAAACTATCCTTCAAAAATGAAGAAGAAATTAATAAGAACATTCCCAGATAAACAAAAGCTGAGAGAATTTGTCACCAGTTTAACTGTCCTAGAAAATATTCTAAAGATAACCTTTAAGTCTGAAATGAAAAAACACTGTACAGTAATTGAAAGTTGATACAAGAAATAAAGAACAACGATAAAACTCTTTTTTCTATATGATTTCACACAAATGCATAAAACAACAATTAAGCATCTATCTTAATGGGCACAGAATGTATAAAGATGTAATCTGTAACAAAAACAACATAAAGAGTGAGGAGATGAAGATATAAAGTAGCAGAGTTATAATATGTTATTTAAACTCAGTTGATATTCATTCAAACTTTAGTTTTATAAAGTTAAGATGTTAACTGTAATCTCCAGAGTAACTACATCAGATCCTTAAATAACATTGTTGTTTCAACATCAATTTATTATAATATTGTTTCATTGTAATCTTAAGAAAATGCCATAAGAGTTTAACATTTGTTTGTATCAATTAGCCTATGGTAAAATTGGTTTCTTATACATCACTTCACTTAAAGTTAAAGAATTTATGTACCCTGTTCAGTGAGGTAAAAACAAAAAAATGCAGAAAAAAAATTTAGAAAGCAATCAAAACAGTAAATGAGAAAAAAATCACTGAGTAGGCAATAATGAAAGAATTGTGATGAAAAAGAGATAAGGCATACTGAAAACAAAATAGGAAAATAAAAGTAGTCATTCTATTCAATTCAGAATTACTTGAAAAATCTATAATAATTTATTAATTGAATAAAAATGCAAAAATTAATTCATTTAAATATAAGTATAAAACCTTAGGTAGATTGACCAAGGGAACAAAAAGACTCAAATTATTAAAATAATAAATGAAATTGAGGACTAATTCAGATCTTATAAAAAATCAAAAGCATTAGGAGACAATACTATGAAAAATTTCACATCAATAAAATAACAGAGATAAAAAAAATTTCTAGAAACACAAAAACTATCAAAACTGACTGAAGAAAAAAATATGAACAGACCTAAGAAACAGTAAAAGGATGAAATCAGTAATCCAAAAATCCCATAAATACAGAAGAAAACAACAAAAATTAATGCAGGATGTGATAGCTTCACTCATGAATTCTACTGAACATTCTAAAAATAATTAATAGTTATCATTCTTGATTTATTATAAATAATAGAAGTGGAAATAATATTTTTTTCATTGTTAAATTTATTGGGATAACATTGGTCAGCAAATATTACATGGGTTTCAGTTGCACAATTCTACAATGCATTATCTATGTGTTGCATTATGTATTCAGGACCCAGAGTCAGTTCTCTTCTCATCACCATATATTTGACATTCCCTCTCTCTTTCCCACCCCTCCCCTTTTTCACACTCAAGTAACCACTAAACTATTGACTGTTTCCACTAGTCTTGGTTTCTTTGTTGCTTTCAGTTTTATATTCCACATATGAGTGAAGTCATGGTTCTTGATTTTTTCTCTCTGGCATATTCCACCTAGCATGATGATCTCAAGATCCATCCATTTTATTGCAAATGGCAGTATTTTATTTTTTCTTATTACTGAGTAATATTCCAATTTGTATATGTACCACAGCTTCTTTACCCAGTCATCTATCAAAGGGCACATTGGTTGTTTTCATGACTTGGTAACTGAACAGATCTGCAATGAACTTTGGGATACATAAGTCTTTGTGGAGTAAGGTTTTCAAATTTGGGGGGAGGATACCCAGAAGGAGGATTACTGGTTCATATAGAAACTCCATTCCCAATTTTCTGAGGAAGCTCCACACTGTCCTTCAAAGTGACTGTACTAATTTACATTCCCACCAGCAGTGTGAGAGGGTTCCTTTTTCTTAACAGCCTCTCCAGCAGTTGTTATTCCTTGTCTTGTTAATAATAGCCATTCTAACAGGTGTGAGATGTATTCTCATTGTAGTTTTGATTTGGATTCCCCTAATAGCTAATGAAGTTGAGCATTTTTTCATATGTCTGTTAGCCATTTGTATGTCTTAATGGATGAAGTGTTTGTGCGTGTCCTCTGCCCACTTTCAAGTTCAGGTTTTTGTTGTTATTGAGTCATATGTTTTTTATATAATTTAGATATTAGTCGCTTATCAAATGCATTATTTATGAATATTTTCTTCTATTCAGTGGTTGTCTCTTTGCATTGTTAATGATCTCTTTTGCTGTGCAGAAATTTTTTAGTTTGATATAGTTCCATTCATTTATTTTTACTTTTGCTTCCCTTGCCTTGGAGGTAAGGTTCATAAAGTCATCCTTGAGCCCAAAGTCTTCAAATTTAGTACCAATGTTTTCTTCTGTACAGTTTATTGTTTCTTGTCTCATGTAAAAACCTTAAATTCATTTTGAATAATTTTAGTAGATGGTGACGGTTCAGAGTTCAGATTACTCTTTTTGCATATGGTTTTCCAGTTTACCCAGCACCATCTACTAAAGAGGGTTTCTTATCCCCATTGCATATTTACAAGTACTTTATAAAAAATTATTTGTCCAAATATTTGTAAATTTATTTCTGAGTTTTCTTTTTGTTTTGTTTTGTTTCTTAAAAGGTGAAACCAAGAAGCAGTTTATTAAAAAAAATAGGTGATGTAAAGAGATAGTTTATTAGAAAGAAAGTACATTCCAAAGAGGTAGGAGTGAGGCTGAGCAGGAGTGGCTCAAGGGCCTTGAATGTCAAAGAGAAAGTACTCTCCTAAAAGGTAGGAGCAGACTCAAGCAGGGAAATAGCTCAAAAACTTATTTCTGTTTTCTCTTCTGTTCCATTGGTCTGTGTGTCTGTTTTTCTTCCAATACCAAGCTGTTTTGATTATTGACATCTTGTAGTATAAATTGAAATCAGGGAGCATGATACCATCAGCCCTATTCTCTTTATATAGTATTGCTTTGTCTATTTAAAGTCTTGTGGTTCCAAAGGAATCTGTAATTTCAAAAATCTATTTCCTGAAAGTATGTTTGTGAGATTTTAATGGGAATTGCATTAAATCTTCATGTTGCTCTGGGTAATATGGCCATTTAAACAATGTTAAATCTTCCTATCAATGAATATGGAATATCTTTCCATTTCTTTGTGTCCTCCTCAATTTATTTTAATAGTGTCATATAGGTTTCATTGTATAGGTCTGTCATGTTCTTTGTTAAATTAATTTCCAGGTATTTCATTGTTTTTGTTCCAATTGCAAGAAGTATTGATTCTCTCATTTCTTTTTCTAAAGATTAATTTTTTGCATATAGAAATATAATTGATTTTTGTACATTAATTTTGTATTCTGGAATTTTACTGTATTTGTTGTTTCTAACAGTTTTCTGGTTCAGTATGGAATTTTCTATATAAAGGATTATGTCATCTGTAAATACTGACAGTTTTATTTCTTTTCTCCCAATTTGGATAACCTTTATTCCTCTCTCTTGCCTGATTTCTCTGGGTAGAACTTCCAGTAGTATATTGAATAGCACTGGTCACAGGGGCATCCCTGTCTTGTTCCTGATTTTAGAGGAATGGTCTTCATATTTTTTTCTATTCAGTATGATATCAGCTGAGCATTTGGCATATATATCCCTTATGTTGAGGTAGTTTCCTTCTTTATCCATTTTATTCAGTGTTTTGATCATAAATGGATATTGTATCTTGTCAAATGCTTTTTCTGAATCTATTGATATGTTCATGTGGCTTTTACCTTTTATTTTGTTTATGTGGTGTATCACATTGATTGGTTGGCATACATTGAATTATCCTTGTGCTCCTGGGATAAATACCACTTGATTATGATATATAATCTTTTTGATTCATTGTTGTATTCTATTTGCTAATATTTTGGTTAGAACTTATGCAAATGTGTTAATCAGAGTTATTGGTCTATAGTTTGTGTGTGTGTGTGTGTGTGTGTGTGTGTGTGTGTGTGTGTTGTTCTTACCAGGTTTTAGTGTTAGGGTAATATTGGCTTCATAGAATCAATTTGAAAGTATTTCTTCATCTGCAGTTTTTTGGATTAGTCTGTGGAGGATAGGTGTTAAGTCTTCTTTGGAAGCATGGTAAAACTAATTGTTGAGACTGTCTGGTATGGGGCTTTTGCCTTTGGGGTAGTTATAGATGATTGTTTCAATTTCTTTACTATTGATTGGTGTATTTAGATTATCCAGGGGTTTTTTTGGTTCAGTCTAAGTGATTATATGTTTTTAGAAACTTGTCCGTGTTTTCTGGTTGTTAAATTTGGTAACATAAAGTCCTTCATAATATTTTGTTGTGATCCTTTGTCTTTCTGTGATATCAGTCATCATTTCTTCTCTTTCATTTCTAATTTTGTTTATTTATGTTTTTTCTTTTCATACATTGGTTAGCTTAGCAAGAGATTTTTTAACTTTATTGATTATTTCAAAGAATCAGCTCTTTGTTGCATTAAGTTTTTTAATTTTCTTTCTGTTCTCAATTTTGTTTAACTCTGATCTAATTTTTATTACTTCTTTCCTTCTGCTGACTGTGGTTATTTTCTGTTTTCTTTTCTTGTTTTTAAGATGAGATTTTAGGATACTTATTTGTGATTTTTCTAGTTTCTTAATATAGGCTTTGAATAATATAAATATTTATTTTATTACTGCTTTTGCTGCATCCCAATGATTTTGATATATTGTATTTTTGTCATTAGTTTTTATGTATTTTTTAGTCTTCTTTTATTTCTTCTTTGATACAGTCATGTTTTAATAACACTTATGTTTAATTGATATATCTATGTAATTTTTTCTGCTTTTTATGTGCAGTTGATATCCAATTTCAAATCTCTGTGGTCTGAAAATACACTTCATATGATTTCAATCTGCTTGAACTTGCTGAGGCTAGTTTTGTTTCCCAGCATATGGCCTATCCTTGAGAATGTTCGATATACCCTAAAAAAAAAGTATAATGTGTTCTCAGATGAAGTGTCCTATGAATTTCAATTATGTCCAATTGCTGTAATATATTATTTAAAGCTGATTATATATTTTTTCTTTTCTTTATTTTCTGTTTGGATGATCTGTCCGTGTTTGTTTAGGGAGTGTTCAGTTCCTCTAGTATAATTGTGTTTCTGTCCATATCTCTTTGTAGATCTCTTAGAAGTTGCTTTGTAAATTATGGTGTTTCCTGGTTGGAGGCATATGTATTAATGAGTGCCATATGTATTAATGAGTGTCTTCTTGTTGTTGTAATGTCTCTTTTATAAATATGAACTCTTCTTGTTGTTGTAACGTCTCTTTTATAACTATGAAATGTCCGTTTTTGCATCTTGTTACCATTTTTTATCCTGGAGTTTCTTTCATCAGATGTCAGTATAGCAACTTTTGCTTTTTTACGGATGCCATTTTCTTGAAATATTGTTTTCCACTTTTTCACTTTGAGTCTGTGTTTGTCCTTATGGCTGAAATGTGTTTCTTGGAGACAGCATATGGATGGGTTTTGTTTTTTTATCCAGTCTTCTACTCTGTGACAATTTATTGGTGAGTTCAGTCTATTTACATTTAGGGTGATGATTCATACATAAGAATTTCCTATGGCCATTACTTCCTCCCTTTTTTATTTCTTCTTTGATGTCCCAACTCTTTCTTATTTATTTTGATTTTTTGTGTGTCTGAAAAGTCTTTATTTCTTTTTTATATCTAAAGGATAATTTTACTGGATAAATTATTCTTGGCTTAAAGTTTCTCTCATTTCATGTTTTGAATTTTTGATTCCAGTCCCTCCTGGCTTAAAGTTTCTACTGAGAAGTCTGATTATAACCTGATGGGCTTTTGTAAATGGTTACAAACTTTTTTCTTAGCTGCCTTGAGAATTCTCTGATTGTCTCTAATTTTTTACATCTTTAGTATAATGTGCATTGGAGAAGATCTAGTGGGTTTAGATAGCTAAGAGACCTTTTCCTTTTTGAATTTATGGTTCCAGATATTTCCATAGGTTTGAAAAGTTCTCCTCTATGATTTGTTTGAGTATGTTCTCTGTAGAGTTTTGGTCTACCACTTCTGCTAATCTTATTATTCTAATATTGTTCTTTTTAATGATATCAGATAATTCTTGTAAAGTTCTTTTAGTTCTTTTGACTGTGAAGTCTCATTTTTTTCCTTTGTTGTTTCCATGTTCCAATTTTCAATATCACTAATTCTTTTCACCCCCTGGAGGCCCTGTTGGCTATAGTGGTTAGTTTATTTTTCAGTTCTTTTATTACTTTGTTTATCTCACAAATTTCTATTGATTTTTTTCTATATTTTCAATTTCTTTGTTAATTTTTTTTTGTGTGTGTACAGATTTTATTTCTGAGATCATCTATCTGGGTCTGGGTACTCTGCTAACATTGTTTCAGCTCTCTGTGTGTCTTAAGAACTGCAGTTTTGTATTCTGTGTTGTCTAGATCATGTATTTCTGATGTATAAGTTGCTTTTTCTGGCAGTTTTCATTTATTTATTTATTTATTTATTTATTTATTTATTTATTTGAATGGCTTTGAATACTAAGTTTCCCATTGTATTTGATGTGTTTCTTTTTCTGGGCATGAGTGCTTTTCCCATGGCAGATATAGAGAGGTCTTTTTTTCTTTCCTTCTTTCTCTTCCCAGTTTGTACCACTGTATTGTCTTCCAATATTTTTCTTTTGGTTATTTAAATTATCACTGGGATATTTTCTGCAAGGTTGGCTTCTCTTCTTTTGATTTAGTCAGCTTGGTCGCACTGTGCCTTCTTTTTTGAAAAATGTAGTTGGTTATGGTGTGCTATGCCTCTGAGATCATTGCAGGGAAAAGCTGCTGTGCCTGTGTTTTGGAGTATTCCTGAGTGCTAGTGCTGGTTTCCACAGGTGAGAAGTTTGTTGCAAAGGGCACAGGTTCGTTTTGCCCTTTTTCCCCTAGGTGGCTATACAGCAGACACTAGGTAGAACTGGGGGGTGTGCTTTGGGAGACAGTTAAGGGAAGCAGCCAGGCTCACTGTCTCTGGTTTCTTCCTGGGGTTGGAGATGGTATGCTCTTTGTCTACTTTGTTTCCTGTGGTTGTTCCCCTGGTTGTTGACACTGCTGCAACACTAGTCTGCTTATCAGGGAAGCACAGCTCAGCCCGTGCTGGATGAGCCAGGAACAGGCTGTGATCACATTGTTTATGGGTCAACTGTTGGCCACAAACTCAGACTTTCTCCTTTTTTTATGAGCCAGCATTTCACCCAGGACTGTGTTTTAGTCTGGTCAATGTTTCCACAGCAGCTGGCTCTCAGTTTCAAACTGACCCAGAAGCACAACACTCCAGTTGGGGCTCTAGCGTGCTGCTGCTCAGTTCAACTCACCCATGGTCTCACAGGATTTCAGCTGCTCTTGCTTTTGCTTCTGTCATCACTTGGCTTCCTGCCAAACCGGAATCATGTTTCTCCTTGGCTAGTGTCCCCTGGCTCCTTTCTAGTTATCTCTGTCAGTTACTGGTTGGGTCATTGCTCATGTTCCACAGCTGTGTCTCCCTACACTCTCTCCTTCCTCTCATGTTTACCCTCTTTCTCTGAGCTTCAGGATTTTTTCTTGAAATACTTGGATCTTTCATCTGAGACTGTGTCATTTAAGGTTTCCCATGTTGGATCCTGGTTGTTCAATTGTATTTTCAAAGACAGTTTTCAGGGATCTCCTCTCTTGCTGCCATCATGGGTCCCCTTTTAACTCATTATCTGAGGCCATCATTATGTTGATACAAAAGCCAAATTTAAAAAGCAAAAGAAGAGACAGTTATAGGCCAATATAACTTGTGAATATAAATGCATAAATACTCAATAAAATTTTTAAAACTACCACATTTTTTTCTGTGTATAATATGATACTTTTGTCTAAAATTGTTAGACCAAAAATTGGGGGTTATCTTATACATAAAAATAGCAAACAGAGAGGATTTCTTAAAGTTAGGTTAGAAAAGTAGGGGTCATCTTATATATGGGGTCATCTTAGACACAGAAAATCCTGGTATATCCACCAGTATAGAAAGGGGATTATATATCATGATCAGTGAAACATTTCCCAACAATGTAAGGAATCAAACACAAGAAAATCAGTGAATGTAATCAACCACATCATTAGAGGAAAAATGAAAACAAATGATAATATTTGATGCAGATACAGCATTTGATAAAATACAACATGTTTTTATGTTAAAAACACTCAACATATGAGAACTAGAAGGAAAATTCCTAAACATGAGAAAGAGCATATATATAACAAAAAAAACAAACAAACAAAAAAAAACCCTACAGCTAACCTGATAATCTAATGGTTGAACTGAAACCTTTCCCTCTGAGATCAGAAACAATGCCAAGGATACCTACTTTTACCACATCTGTTCAACATTGTACTTGAAGTTCTAGTGATAAAAATTAAGAAATAAAAAAGACATGGAAATTTGTAAGAAAGAAGTCAAATTACTTTTATGCTTACATGACATGATCTCATATGAAGAAAATCTTAAATAATTCACAAAACAACTGATTAGTTCTGATAAATAAATTGACTAAATTGCAGGATACAAGATCAACATGCAAAATTTAATTACATTTCTACACAATAGTAATGAACAAATTGAAAATAAAATTAAGATAATAATTCAATTTATAAAAGCATTAAAAATAATAAAATATTTAGAACAAATTTAATCAAGGAAGTCCAAGAATTGTACATTAAATACCATAAAACATTGCTGTAAGAAATTTGAAAAAGACATAAAGTAATGAAAAGGGATCCTACATTCATGGATTGAAAAACATGATATTATGATAGCAATATGCCCCAAAGCAATGTACACATTCAGTGTAATTCCTATCAAAATCCTAATAACCTTTTTGACAGAAATAGAAAAGCTGATCAGAAAAAATATAGTAAACTTTTATGACCTTGGATTTAACAGCAGATTTTTTATATATGACACCAAAACCCATAAAGCAAAAGAAAAATAGATAAACTTCTTCAAAATTAAAATTTCTTGTGCATCAAATGACACTTAAAAGAGTGAAAACCTACAGAATTGGATAAAGTAGTGGCAAATATTACCTGACACTGAACTTGTCTTTAGAATGTACAAAGAACACTTACAACTCAGTAATAAAGGTACAAGTACTCAAGTTAAAAAGTTGTCAAAAGATCTTAATAAATATTTTTCCAAAGAAGATATGTGCATGGTCAATAAAAACAAAAAATAATGCTCATCATTATTAGTCATCAGATAAATGGAAGCCAAAACCTCAATAAGCTGCTTCATTCCCACTAAGATGACTAATTTAAAAAAAAAATAACAAATGTTGAGAAGGTTGTTAAAAACTTTATAGATTACTTGTGGGGTGCTAAATGGTATAGCTAGAGTGAAAAATAGTTTGACTGTTCCTCAAAAGTTTAACATAGAAATTGACATGATCCAGAAATTACATCATATTATATATGTCCCCAAAATATAAAATTGCCATTCAAACAAAAACTTAAATAGAAGTGTTCATAGCAGCACAGTCACAATAGTCTTGAAATGGAAATAATCTGAATTTTATTGACAGATGAATAGATAAGCAAGTTGTGGCATACCCATAAAACAGAATATTATTTAACCATTAAAAAAAATGCTACAACATAGATAAACAAAGAAAACCTTATGGCAAACAAATGCAGCCAGACAGAATAAGCCATATATTGTATTATTTCATTTATATGACATATTCATAATAGATAAATTATTGGGATAGAAAATAAGTGGTTGCCAGGGTTGGGAAGTAGGAAAAAGGGAGAGTGACTGCTTAATGAGTAAGGGTGTTCCTTTTAGATGATTAAAATATCTTGGAACTAGATAGAGGAAATGATTGTCAATGTGAATGCTCACATACTAATACCTTTAAATTATAAATATTAGAATGATTAATTTTTATTAATGTGATCATTTTTATATCAATTATAAAAACTTATTTGGCTCTACCCAAGGCTATTTAAATCAGAGCATCAAATCTGAAGAGACCAAGCCTCAATTAAAAGAAAAATAAAACTAAACATTTTACCAAATAATTCTAAATGCACAGCCGAAGATATAACCACTTTGACTAACAACCTGAGTAAGAATGCATCTTTAGATGACATTTATAGGTTATTTTATAGATTACATATAATTAATCACCCCAATCTCAAAATATGTTCCCATATAGAGAGATGTTATATCAAAACAAACATTGTGATTGGGTCATTAAAAACAAAATAACACTATAGAAATTGTGCTTCATGGACTGTTGAATTCACACTGTAATTCAAACACTATGAGCATAGTTTCTTTCAGTATTAGTCAATTGAATAAACTGTTCTGGCAAATGCAGAGGGAGTTGCCCTGTGCACTTTACAGGACACCTACTTATAGAATGTAATTTAAGTGCTATAATTAGTATTAAAAAATTAATTTGTCAGACATGCTAATCTTAAGAAGTCATTATTTCCACTCAATTTTTCTGTCAAAGACAGGTAGCGTGGAATAAATAGTAATCTCTTCTCCTATTCACAACAACTATTTATATTCATTTCTTATTTGAAGAGAGCATTGCACCATAGACATACTCAAATGGTGGGCTCATTTTCTGCTTACATCAGAACCACTGAGAAGCCCCTTTAACAGGGTAATTTTTATAGACAAACAAAAAACCTCTGAAGTCAGCAAACTTAATTGCATAATCCAGCTTTACCAACTATTTTTTGTGTTTCAATGAGAAAGTCACTTACCCACTCTGATCCCCAGTATTTTATCCTAAAGGCAGTTCTGAAGATAAACAAGAAACTTTTTAAATACTTACCACTGATGTGGGCCAAACAAAGGAGCCCTCTCCCCACCTCACTATAGACTCCTTTTCCCTAGTTCTTTAGCTCTCAGTTTTACCATTTTCCTAGTCCAAGGTCTTAATAGCCTTCTTGACAAATTTTCCCTGGCTCCTTTCCTTGAGCAACAGACTGTCCTCCATAGATAATTACTCTGAAACTTGTAACTCATGTCTCCAGCTTGCTGATTACAATCACTACAGTCAAGAACCCCTTCCAGGCCTTTCTGGACCTACACCGGGGATAACACCTGAATGATCAGCTAGGCCAGAAGTCAACAGACTGCAGGCTCAACGGACTTTCCATCTCAAAACCACCCAGTGACAGGAGCTTTGAAACCTATTTCTTGGGTCAGTACTATTTAAGGTATTAATTTAATTAATTTCTACTCATCTAGGGACCATCGGGATACAATTGATACTCCAACCATGCTTCCAGCCCATCTCAACCAAGGAAGCCAACATGGTGGATCTTGAGACCCCTTTCTCTTTTAGATCAGATAGGGTGAGAGCTCTGTCAATCCCCAAAAGGTAAGGATGACCATTCTCAGCAGGAAGAAGAAACAGAAGATGAGACCTCCAGTTCCGCAGCTTCTCATAGAGGTTTGTGGGGATCATGTCTCTCAAGAAAATGTGAGAAAGGCAGATAGAATAGGAGGGATCTTGGGACCCCTCCCATGAGACTCACCCTGCTGGAGTAGTCACCACCTTGATATCTCACTTTCACTAGTAATCCCTGCCCAAGGCTAGTAAGCCACAGGAAGAAGTTCCAGGCACAAGGAAGTTAGAGGGCACAAGAAGCCCACCACTTTGAGCCAGTTTCTAACACCTGCACAGTAAGAGTTTATCTCACCTGGGCCTCATTATACCATCATTGTAATGTCATACATATGCCTGAAAGTGAATATCATTGTAACAGATTGAACTCTGGGAAAGAACATGTGCAGTTAGAAGGGGTTATGTAATAGGCCACATGTCAATCAAACTTATCAATCAAGAGGCCCCACACCCAGAATGTGCATAACCCCTTACAGCCAAAGAAAATAAAAGTACCAAAACCTCATTAACTGAGGCTCTTGAGCCATTTTCCTGCACGAGTCTTCTCCTACCTCTTAGGAGTGTACTTTCCCTTTGCCATTCGAGGCCCTTGAGCCACTCTCCCTCTTGCTTGGGCCCCCTCCTACCTCTTTGGAGTATACTTTCTTTTCAATAAACTATCTCTTTGTTTCACCTCTACACTCTGGTGTTTGTCTCATTAAATTCTTTGCTCAAGATACAAAGAACCTGGACACTGAACAAAGGAGGATATCCCATTTTCTGCTAGCAACACCATATTAAGTAATTAGTAAAATTAAATTAATAACATAACCTTACCAACATGAGATTAACAGTTTCTAGGCCCCCTCAAATATACCTGTCTCTGTAATAAATTTCTCAAATTACTATCCCTACAACTCAGAGAGTATTGAATTTATATATATATATATATTTTTTTTTCTTTTTGGTATGTGGGTAGCTCCCTGGCTGGGAATCGAACCCAGGCCGCAGCACTGACAGCGCCAGCGCTGAAGCCTTAAGCCGCTACAGCATCAGGGAACTCCCAATTTATATATTTTTAATAAAAATATTTTATTGTTTGACTTATTGGGTTGACATTGGTTATCAAGATTTACATAGGTACCAAGTGTACAATTCTTCAGTGCATCATCTGTTGCATTATATGTTCATCACCCAGTGTGAGTTTTCTTTCCATCACCATATATTTGGCTCCACCTCTCTCCTTACCTGCCCCTTCACTCTTCTCCCACCCACTCCCCCATTAACCTCAAATAATGCTTAAAGCATTAATTGTGTCCATGAGGGTTTTGTTTGTTTATTCATTTTTTCTTTGTTGCTTTTAGTTTTATATTCCACATGTAAGTGAAGTCATATGGTTCTTGGCTTTTTTCTGTCTAGCTTATTTTGCTTAGCATGGTAATCTTTAGGTGAATCCGTATTGTCACAAATGGCAATATTTCATCTCTTCTTATAGCTGAGTATTATTTCATTGTGTATATGTGCCCAGTCATCCATTGAAGGGCATATTGGTCATTTCCACTGTGAACAGTGCTGCAATAAACATTGGGGTACATAAGCCTTTATGGATTAAAATTTTCAAGTTTCTTGAGTAGATACCCAGAAAGGGGGTTGCTGGGTCATATGGGAACTACATTCCCAATTTTCTGATAAAGCTCTACCCTATCTTCTGTAGCAGTTGTACCAATTTGCATTCCCACCAGCAGTGTAAATGTTCTTTTTTCTCCATATCCTCTCCAGCACTTGTTATTTCTTGTCTTATTGATAATACCAATTCTAACAGGTTTGAGGTTGTATCTCATTGTGGTTTTGATTTGCATTTCCCTGAGAGCTAATGAGGTTGAGTATTTTTTCATATGTCTGTTGGCCATTTGTATCTTTTTATGGGAGAAGTGTCTGTTTAGGTCCTCTGCTCACATTTTAATTGGTCTATTTGTTTCTTTGTTGTTAAGTCATATTAGTTCTTTATGTATTTTAGATATTAGACCCTTATCAGTTGTGTTGTTTGTAAGTATTTTCTCCCCTTCAGTTGGCTGTCTTATTGCTTTGTTGATGAAAATTTTCTATTGCTGTGCAGAAGCTTTTAAGTTTGATACAGTCCCATTCATTTATTTTTGCTTTTACTTCCCTTGCCTTTGAGGTCAGGTACATGAAGTCTTCCTTCAGCCCTAAAGCTGTAAGTTGAGTACCAATGTTTTCTTCTATACATTTTATTGATTTGGGTCTTATATGGATGTGTTTAATCCATTTTGAGTGAACTTTAGTATATGGCGAGGGTTCACAGCTCAGATTCACTATTTTGTGTATATTTTGCCTATATTCCCAGCACCATCTACTGAAGAGGCTTTTTTCCCCCAATGCATAATTTTTGCTCCTTTATCAAAAAATATTTGACCATATATTTGTGGTTTTATTTCTGGGTTCTCAATTCGTTTCCATTGGTCTGTGTGTCTATCGTTTTTGTTGTTGTTAATACCAAGCTGTTTTGATTATTGATGGTTTGCAATATAAATTGAAGTTGGGCAGTGTGATACCTCCAGCATTGTTCTTTTTATGTAGTATTACTTTGATGATTAAAGGTATTTTTTGATTCCATACAAATTTCATAATTTTTTTATCTATTTCATAAAAGAATATTTGTGGAATCTTGATAAAAATTGCATTAAATCTGTATACATCTTTGGGTATTATGGCCATTTTAATAATATTAAGTCTTTCTATTCATGAAAATGGAATATCTTTCAATTTATTTGTGTCCTCTTCAATTTTGTTCAAAAGTATCTTATAGTTTTTCATGTATAAGTTCCTCACATTCTTTGTTAATTCTCAGATATTTCATTCTTCTTGCTGAGATTGCAAAAGGTATTAATTTTCTCATTTTTTTCTGAAGATTATTTTTTTGTGTATAAAAATGCAATTAATTTTTTATGTTGATTTTGTATCCTGCAACTTGACTGTGTTCGATTATTGTTTCTAATAGTTTTCTGGTAGAATCTTTGGAATTTTCTATATAATGGATCATGTCATCTGTAAATAGAGACAGTTTTACTTCCCTCCCAATTTGGATACCTTTTATTTCTTTCTCTTGCCTGATTTCTCTAGGTGGAACTTCTAGTACTATATTGAATAGCAGTGGTGACAGAGGGCATCCCTGGCTTGTTCCTGATTTTAGGAGAATAGGCTTCAGTTTTATCCCATTCAGTATAATATTAACTGAGAACTTGTCATGTATGGCCCTTATTATGTTGAGGTACTTTCCATCTATACCCATTTTATTTAGCGTGTTAACCATAAATGGATGTTGTATCTTGTGAAATGCTTTTTCTGCATCAATTGATATGATCATTTCTTTTTTATCTTTTACTTTGTTTATGTGGTGTATCACATTTATTGATTTGTGTATGTTCAACCATCCTTGTGCTCTGGGGATGAATTCCACTTGATTGTGGTGTATAATCTGTTTAATGCATTGTTGTATTATATTTGCTAATATTTTATTTAGGATTTTTGTATCTGTGTTCATCAGAGATATTGGTTTATCATTGTCTTAAATTGTGTTGTCCTTACCAGGCTTTGGTATTAGTGTAAGGTTGGCCTCACAGCATGAATTTGGAAGTATTACTTCATCTTCAATTTTTTGAAGGAATCTGAGTAGGATAGTCATTAATTCATTGAATGCTTGAAAAATTTGTTGGTGAGACCATCTGGTTTAGAGCTTTCACCTTTGGGGAGGTTTTGGATAATTGTTTCAATTTCTTAATTATTGATTATTTTATTTAGACTACCAAGATCTTGGTTCAGTATGGGAAGACTATATGTTTCTAGAAACTTGTCTATTTTTGTAGGTTGTTAAATTTGGTGGCATTAGACTTTTCTAAATATTTTCTTATGATCCTTTGTATTTCTGTGGCATCAGTCATAACTTCTCTTCTTTCATTTCTAATTTTGAATATTTATGGCAGTCCTTTTTGTCCTTTACTTAGCCTAGCCAGGGGTTTGTCTACTTCATTAATTTTTTTTCAAAGAACCAGCTCTTTGTTGCATTAATTTTTCTTATTGTCTTTCTGTTCTCAATTTTATTTAGCTCTACTTTAATTTTTATTATTTATTTTCTTCTGCTGACTTTAGGAGTTTCTCTTCTTCTTTTTCTAGTTCTTTAAGTTGGGATGTTAAGATGTTTGCTTGTAATTTTTTTTGTTTCTTCAGACAGGCCTGTAATGATACAGATTTCCCTCTTATTACTGTTTTTGTTGTATCCCAATAATTTTGATATTGTTGTATTTTCATTGTCATCAGTTTGTACACATTGTTTAAATCTCTTCTTTTATTTTTTTGATAGTCATTTTCATATAATTTACTTTTTATCTCCCTGTATATATGCTATTTTTCACTTTCTTTTTGTAATTCATGTTCAATTTCAAAGCTTTGTGGTCTAAGAATACACTTGTTATGAATTCAGTCTTATTTTGTTTGCTGAGGCTAATTTTGTTTCCCATCATATGGTTTATCATTGAGAAAGTTCTATGTGGATGAGAAAAGAAAACATAATATTTAGTTGTCAGATAAAGTGTCCTATAAATGTTTATTATGTCCAATTGCTATAATTTATCATTTAAAGTTGATATTGTCTTATTTGTTTTCTCTTTGAATGATGTTCCCATTGCTGTTAAGGTAATGTTTAGATCCCTTACAATGATTGTATTTTTGTCAGGTTCTCCTTTCAGATCTTTTAGTAGTTGCTTTGTATTTTTGGGTGCTTCCTGATTGTGGGCATATATATTGAATGTCATGTCTTCTTCTTGTTGTATTGTCCCTTTTATCACTATGAAATGCCCATCTTTGTCTCTTTTTATCTTTTTTATCCTTTTTTTATTTAATCAGATATCAGTATGGCAACTCCAGACTTTTTCTGGATGCCACTTGCTTGGTGTATTGTTTTTTATCCTTTCACTGTGAGTCTTTTGTCCTTATGGGTAAGGTGTGTTTCTTGGAAGTAGCATATAGATTTTTTTCAATCCTCTCTGGTACTCTATTCCTATTTATTTGTGAGTTCAGTCGATTTACGTATTTAGTGATGATTTATATATGAGGATTTATTATGACCTTTACTTTCTAACCTTTTTTATTTCTCTTCTGTTGTCCCAACTTTTTCTCATTTATTTTGACTTTCTGTTTGTTTGTTTGAGGTTGAATAGCCTTGATCAGTATCATGAAATGCTGGTCTTGTGCTGGAGAATTCTCTCAGCTTCTGTACGTCTGAAAAGGTGTTTATTCCTCTTTCATATCTGTGATGAATAATTTATTCTTGGTTGAAACTTTCTTTTTTTTAATATTGTAAGTATTTGATTCCACTTTTTCCTGGCTTGTAGAGATTTTGCTCAGAAGTCTGATGATAGCCCGATGGGCTTTCTTTTAAAGGTTATAATTTTCACCCTTCTGGCTGCCTTGAGAATTGTCTCTTTGTCTTTGATTTTTGACATCTTCAGTACAATGTGTCTTGGAGAAGATCTGCTAGGGTCCAGATAGCTAGGAGACCCATTTTCTTTTTGAATTGGGATCTCCAGATCTTTCCACAGGTTTGGAAAGTTCTTGTCTACTATTTGTTTGAGTATGCTTTCTGTAGAGTTCTTTCCTACACCTTCTTCTAAGTCTATTGTTCTAATATAAACACTAATGGAGTCAGATAGTTTTTACAGAGTTCTTTCAGTCCTTTTGACTCTGAAGTCCCTGTCTCTTTCTTTCTGTGTTGTGTCCGTGTTCCAATCTTCGATATTTTTCTCCATCTTATTGGCCCTGTTTCTTATGGTAGTTAGTTCATTACTCAGTTCTTTTATTTTATTGTTTCTCTCTTAAATTTTCATTTGATTATCTTTTATATTTTCAATTTCTTCTTTTAAATGTTTCTTTTGTTCATGTGTTTTCTTCCTGAGATCACTCTTCTCAGTCAGGGGGCACTGCCGGTATTATTTCAGTTTGCTGAGAGATTTTCAAACTGCAGCCTTATATTCTATGTCACTTAGCTTATCTTATATATTTCCAGATCTATAAGATCATTTTCTGGAGATTTTTTACTTTTTTTGAGTGGTTTTGTATCCTAAGGTTTTCTTTTCTTTTTCTTTTCTTTTTTTCTTTTTTTTTTTTTTTGTATGTTTCTGTTTCTGGGCATGAGAGCTTTCTCTATAGCAGATAAGAAGAGGTTTCTCCTTCTTTCTCTTTCCTGTTGTTATCACTGTAGTGTGTTTCTGTAGAGAGGGCACTAGGTGGTACTGGGAGGCAAGTTTTTCATTTATATAATTTATGAAGTGCTTTCTTCAATAGGTCTACTGTCCATCTGACACCATGCATAGGTTTCATAACATAATTGACCATGTTCACCACACTGTATTTCATATCCCCATGACTATTTTGTGACTATCAATTTGTATTTCCTAATTCCTTCACTTTTCTCACCCATCCCTCATCCCACCTTTCACCTAACACCCATTAGTTCATTCTCTATATCAATGAGGCAATTTCTATTTTGATTTATTCTGTTCTTTAGATTTCACATATAAGTGAGATAATATTTTATTTGTCTTTCTCAGTTTGATTTATTTCCCCTGTTGTAATAACTTCTAGGTCCACCCATATTGTTGAAAATAGGAAGATGTAATTATTATTTTTCATGGCCAAGTAATGCTCCATTGTGTCACTCTACCAAAATTTCTTTATCCAATTGCTTATTACTGGGAATTTCTTGTTTCCATATCTTGGCCATTGTTTCAAGGCTGTGATAAACATAGGGGTACATATATTTTTTGAATTACTGTTTTAAATATTTTTGGATAAATACCCAGAAGTACAATTGCAGGATCATAAATTAGCTCTCATTTTAATTTTTTGAGGAAACTCCATATAGTTTCCTAGAGTGGCTACAGCAATTTACAACACCACTAACAGTGTACAAGGATTTTCTTTTCTCTACATTATCACCAAAACTTGTTGTTGGTCAATTTGTTAATAATGGCTATTTTGACAGAAGTGAAGTGGTATCTCATTGTGATTTCAATTTGCATTTTTATGATGATTAGTGATGTTGACCATCTTTTTATATGTTTATTGACCATGCATGTTCTCTCTGAAGAAGTTGTACATACCAGCTACGAGAACAAGCATAGACTCAAAATGAAAGGGTGGAAAATGATAATTCAAGCAAAAGGCATCCAGAGAAATGAGTGGGTAGTCATATTTATATCTTTGAAAACAGCTTTAAGACTGAAAATGTAACATGAGATGAAGATGTACACTTCATAATTATAAAGGAGACAATAAAACAAGAGACATGATACTTTTTAATATTTATGCCCCCAAACAGGAAGCACCAAAATATACAAAGAGACTACTAACAAAACTAAAGGAAGAAAGTTAGAACACTTATATAGTACAGGATCTAAACACTCCATTGACAATCATAGATAGATCATCCAAACAGATAAGCAAAAGAAAATATCAGCTTTAAATAATACATTGGACCTATTGGACATAATTGACTTTTATAGAACACTTCCTCTCAAAACAAAATACTCTACATTTTCTTCTTATGCACATGGAACATTTTCAAAAAAGGCCATATGCTAAGACACGTAAGCAGCCTCAGCAAATTTAAGTAAATTGAAATCATATCAAGCATACACTCTGACAATAAAGCTTTGAAATTGAAAATGAATTGCAGAAAGAAATAATGAAAAACAACATATATGTGAAGATTAAACAACATGTTATTAAATGACAACTGGATCAAAGGAAAACTTTTTTAAATGATTACAAAAACATACAAATAAATTATTGGGATGCAGCAATAGCAGCACTAACAGGAAAATTTATATTATTACAGTCTTATCTCAAAAAACAAGTTAAAATTACAAATAAATAACCTAACATCACATCTTATAAAACTAGAATAAGAAGAACAAATGAAACCCAAGCTCTGACAAAGAAAGGAGAGATAAAAATTATAGTAGAAATAAATAAAAAAAAACCAATAGAAATAATTAAAGCAACAAAGAACTGGTTCTTCCAAAAGATTAATAAAACTTAAAACCCCTGGCTAGACTCATTAAAGTTAAAGGGAACAATACAGAAATAACTCTAAAACTAATTGAGAAGGAGATATTACGACATATACTACAGGAATACAAAAGACCATATGAGAATACTACAAAAAATGATATGCTACAAAATTAAATAACCTAGAAGAAATGAGCAAATTTTTAAAAATATATAGCCTACCTATACTGAATTGAGAATAACTACATTATCTAAATAAAACAATCAACAGAAAGAAAACAAAAACATTCACCCCAAACCTTTCCAAAAGCAAAAGTAGAGGACCAGACAGCTTACCTATAGAATTCTACCAAACATTCAAAGATGATTTAAATCCTGTACTTTTTAAACTATTCCAGAAAATTGAACAAGTTGAAATAATACCTAACTCATTTTATGAGGCCAACATTGCCTGATTCTAAAACCTGGTAAAAACAACACAAATAAAGAAACCTGCAGAGCAATTATCTATAGAAGAAAGATGCAAAATATTCAAAATAAATTAATAGCAAACTGCATACAACTACATATTAAAAAGATTATAACCATGACCAAATAGGTTTCATTTGAGGGACACAGGTCTGGTTCAATATACATAAATGAATCAATGTGATACACACATAAATAAAATAAAATATAAAAATTATGTGATTATATCACTCAATGTCAAATAAGTATTTGATAAGATACTTATTTTATTGACTGTTTTATAATTAAAACAGTCGATAAAATTGGTATAGTAGGAAAGTACCTAATACAATAAAGGCCATATATAATAAACCATCAGCTAATATTACACTAAAGGATAAGAACTAAAATATTTTCTTTTAAAATCAAGAGCTAGACATAGATGTCCCTTCCTGACATTGTTATTTAATATAGTACTGGAAGTCCTAGTCAGAACAATGAGGCAAGAGAAAAAAAAGGCATCTAAATTTGGAATAAAGAAGATAAATTGTCACTTTTTACAAATGACATAATTCTTTACTTAAGGAACCCTAAAGACAGAAAAATAAAACTTTTAGAAAAAAATAGATAGTTTCCACATACAAAATAAATGTACAAAAATCTATATCATTTCTATTCAGTTACAATGAAACATCACAGCAAGCAAACAAAAGAAATACCTTTTGCAATACTATAAAAAATAGTAAAATATCTAGAAATAAACTTAACAAAAGATATGAACGACTTTATATTGAAAACTATAATAAACTATAAAAAGAAATAGAAGAAGACACAAAGAAATAATAAGATATTGGAAGAATCAACATTGTTAAAATGATCATACTACCTCAATCAATATACAGATTTAATGTAATCCCCATTTAAATCCCAATGACATTCTTTCAAAAAACAGGTTAAAAAAATTATCAAATTTATATGGAATTACAAAAGACCCTGAGTAGTCAAAGCTATCCTACAAAAGAGGCACAAGGCTGGACATATGCCACTCCCCAACTTCAATTTATACTACAAAGGGAAAATAATAAAAATGGCATGGTATTGGCAGAGAAACAGACACACAGACCAATAGAATAGAATTGAAAACCTATAAATAAACCTACTTATATATGTACAGATAATTTTTGACAAAGGAGCAAAAATTATACAATGAAGAAAAGAACCCCTTTTTAATAAATGGTGCTGGGAAAATTGAAATACCACAAGCAAAAGAAAGAAGCTGGACTACAATCTTTCACTATATACCAAAACTGACTCAAAATGAATCAAAGAACTAAACATAAGACCTAAAACAATAAAATGCATTAAAGCAAACATCAGTACTAATTAGCATCAGGGAGAAATTTATAAATGTGACCTCAAAAGCAAAAAACACAAAAGCAAAAATAAAAAAAAAATTGATTACATCAAACTAAAAAGCTTCTGCATAGCAAAAGAAACAATCAAGAAAATAAAGAAGCAACCAACCACATTGAAAATAAAATATTTGCAAATAATGCCTTTGATTAAAAATCTAATATCTAAAATATATAAAGAGCTTATACAACTCAATAACAATAAAACAAACAGTTTAATTTAAAAAATGGTCAGAGGACCTGAAGAGACACTTCTCCCAAGAAGACATACCAATGGCCAATAAATACATTTAAAAAATTCTCAACTTTATTAGCCATTAAGGAAATGCTAAATCCAAATCACAATGAGTCATTACCTCTTACCTGTTAGAATGGCTTTCATCCCCCACCAAATAATAAAAAGTGCTGGAGAGACTGTGAAGAAAAAAGAACCCTTATGCACTGCTGGAGAGAATTTAAGTTGGTACAGCCATTATAGATAACAGTATGGAAGTTCCACAGAAAATTAAGAGTAGAATTACCATGTGACCCAGTAATCCCTTTTTTTGGCATCTACAGAAAAGATCTAGAAACTTCTTTCTGCAAAGTTATATGTGCCCCAATGTTCATTGCAGCATTATTCACAATTGCCAAGATGTAAAACCAAGAAAACTGTTATTTGATAGAGGACTAGATAAAAAAAAATGTGTTACATATACACAGCTGAATACTACTAGGCAATAAAGAAAGATGAAGTACTGTTGTTTGAGAAAACATAGATGGACCTTGAGAGTATCATGCTGAGCAAAATGAGTCAGACAGAAAAAGTCAAGAGCCATGTGACTTCACCTACATGTGAAATAAAAGCTATGTAATCTTGCTAACAGATGTCACCCCAATAAGTCTAACAATAAAAATGAATTTAAAAAAAGCTATAAGACAAACAAGGAAACAAAAACTTATAGACACAGATAACAATTTAGTGGTTACTAGAGGGTAAGGGGAGAAGGGGACCACAGGAAGAAGAATGGTCAATATAGAGAAATAAATAGAAAGATAGAAAGAAAGGAAAGAAGGAAGGAAAGAAAAAAGAAGGAATGAAAGAAAGAAAGAAAGAAAAATTTATTTACAATAAAGGGGAAAAATACAAACATCTTTTTGTTGTTATTCAGCCCATTAAAGGCAGCATGTGCAAAAGGCCTGCAGAAGAAGAAAGGCAAATATGAAGCTAAAGAAGGTCCATGTGGTCAAAAGAGAGAAAAAGAAGCAGACAAGAGGTGAGGACAAAAAAGAAAACAATAAAAAAATCTTTAGGCTTTAGGTCCTGCCTTTTCTTGGTGTAGTCTCTTCCCTAACCTGCAGATACTATTTTTTCAATAAATTGTTACTTTACTTATTATGTGTACTTCTCTCCTTACAAACTAAGTTTATATCCCATGTTCAGGTGCTTTCATTTCCTAATGCTATGCTCAATCTCTGATATTTGATTCCTCCAGAGATCCTTAACCCTAATCACAACTCATTTCTCTGAAAGACTGAACCTAACTCACGGTGGAGGACAAGGTAAATGGCTCTTTTGCTTACTCTCAGGGGCCTTGCCAAGTATTGTTTTAACTCTGGGAGCTATTTCAAACCTTCATGTATTCTACACTAATAGGTTGTTTAAAATACTTAATAATATCCTCTGTGTATGGGTTGATGAGGACACTTTAACTTTCCTCCCAGATTCCTTCCTTAATACTACTTTTCATGTGCCCTTATGTTTAAATAATTATTAAATTTTAAAATAATTCTAATCTAATTTTTTTATTGGATCTTTAGAAGAGTCTTGTGATCATCATGCTAAGTGAAATAAGCCAGACAGAAAAAACAAAGAACTGCATGATTTCACTCATATGCGGAATATAAAACTGAAAGTAAAGAAAAAAAGAAATGAACAAATAACCCATGGACACAATCAATAGTTTAATGTTTATTTGGGGATGAGTGGGTTAGGGAGGGGAGAAAGGGGAGGGGGTGGGAGAGGAGGGGGTGAAGCTAAATATAAGGTGATGGAAAGAGAAGTCACATTAGGTGGTGAACTGATTATACATCAAGTTAACAATGCACTGTAGAATTGTATGCCTGAAACCTATGTAATCCTTGCTAACAGATGTCACCCCAATAAAAAATAAAAAGAAAGAAAAGGCAGAGATTATTATCACCATGTTGCAGATGAGGAAAGAGAAAGAGTGTAAAGTGTCTTGCTCAAGACTACACAGTTAAGAAAGAGCAGATATTAGTACTAGAACCCAAGTCTATCTAATTATTAACAATCAGTTATAGCTATAGACTCAAGATGGCCATGCTTGAAACTTTAACTACAGTATTTTGGGGAACAGGGAGTGTCATTGCCAAGGTTTCCAGGCAGGGCAGGTTTCGGCGGTGGTACACCCAGTTGAAAAAACACGCAGAGCCAACATGGGGGACCATAAACACACCAGCAAGCAAACCACTTTATTGCACACCTGGGACTATATATACGTATTCAAACAAAAGTGGCATCTTGCCGCATCTGCCCAGTAGCAGTTGTTTGGGTTTTCATGGTTACATAAGGCAGTACATGCGCAGTAAATGACAGCCCCAGGAATTCCTCAACCCCAGACAGGGACTGATTATACCAAGGTCAAACCTGGGCAGCGGGTTTGGCTTTAACACTTTACAGTGGGCCTGGCTGAAATTCTTTATAGTAGGTTTGGCTTTAACACTTTGGGGACTAACACTCCACCCCTACAGGGCCACCACAAGGGACTTTGCCCATAATGCATATCCTTGAGCCCACAGCCCACAGCAGCAATACAGGGAACAGCAAAAGACTCCAGACTGCAAGCAATAATCGCTAGGATCATTAATATCCACAGTCAGGTGGATCCTAAGGAGTTCCATCAAGTGTGAGGGGTCAGCACATAGGTAACATTTTGACACAACTGTGGAGACACCCATCAGCAATGCTATTAGCAGCTGAGCGATGTTGTTCAATACATAATAGGACTGTTCTTGTAGTTCCACATGTTCCTCCACCACCTAACACCAGAGGGATTTAGTTATTATGGTCCTTGCAGAGCAAATTGTCCACTCCCCAGTGATGTTGGTCCCATTCAGTGGTGCTGTTCCATGTATGTAACCACATACAGTTGTTTAGGGAAGCTGGGTGAATCTGACACAGAATTCCCTCAGCTGCCACCACCAGTATTTCCATGCAGATCCAGCAGTGGGAAACATTATGTACCTGAACAAAAGTATGTGCCCAGGACAGAATACTATTGCCTGCCATTAGTCTAGGCGGCAGGACAAAGCAGATAGTGACACCATTGAAGAAAGATCTTTACCCTCTGGTAAAATATAGGCTATGTGTCCATCTTGTGACAACAATGTGGCCAGTAAGGGCTTTGTCCCTGTCTGTGGCATCCATAACCAAGACCGCAACCAGCCTTTTACCGGATACCTTGATTGGACGGTTACAAGTAGGACCTGTTATGGCCTCATAGGCCAAAAGGGCAGCATAAATAGCAGCTAGCTGTTTCTCTATAAGGGAATAGCGAGCTTCTGCCACTTTCCACAATTGAGACCAAAAATCAATGGGTACTGTATGAGTCCCTTATTTTTGCCACAAGCTCCATCAAACAAATTGTCATCCACTGACACCGTTAGAAGGAATGGTAGGGTGGTGTCAACCACACGTAGGGTTTGGGCTTGAGCCCCTGCCTGCTTGGTGGCTCGAAATGACTGCTCTATCTCTGGGGTCCAATCCCAAGTAACCCCTCGCCATATCAGGTGATATAAGGGGTGAGTTAAAGTGGCTAAATGAGGAATAAACACCCTCCAATTGTCCAACAAACCCAAATAGGTCTGCAATTGCTTCACTGTTGTCAGCCAGGGATATGCCTATATCTTATCTATTACTGCCTCAGGCATAACCTTATTCTTACTTGACCAGACAACTCCCAAGAATTTGACAGACAACCCAGGCCTTTGGGCCTTGTCTTCATTGATGGCCTACCCCCAGGCTTTGAGGGCTTCTGGTAGACTGTTGGCCACAGTCTCGAGCTCTGCAAGAGAATCAGAGGTTAGCATTATGTCATCAATATAATGGAACAGAGGCACCCCTGCTGGCTTCCACCAGGTGGCCAAGTCTTGAGCCACCAGTATGTGGCACAGGGTGGGACTGTGCAGATATCCCTGGGGGAGCACCAGGAAAGTCCATTGTCATCCTTCCCACATGAAGGCGAACTGCTCTTGACTCTCCAGTACTATATCTATGGAGAAAAAGGCATTTGGCAAATCCACAACATAGTGATACTGTCCCAGTTCATGTGTGAGTTTGTTCATAAGATCCATAACATTGGGCACTGCTGCATGCAATGAGGGCGTCACTTTGTTCAGCTCCTGATAGTCCACAGTCATTTGCCAGGAGCCATTAGGCTTTCTCACTGGCCATACGGGAGAATTGTAAGGGCTATGCATTGGGTGGATTATCTGGGCTTCTTCAAGCTTGAGAATGGTACGACCAATCTCTTCATGCCCTCCCTGTAGCCGATATTACTTTGTATGCACGACACCGGTAACCTGGGGCAATACCAAGGGGGCATGATGGGGATGCCCCCAAACAATAGTCTTTACCACTCGTGTACGCAGGTGAAATTCTCCCATTGTCATCAAGATCACCAAACCTTGCAGCATATCCAACCCTAGAAAATATTCTGCTATAGGGGAGACATAGACTTCACAGTCTTGTGAGGGTAATTACCCTATGTTCAGGGTCACAACTGCTTATTTGACCCATAAAATCTGGCCTCCTATCCCTCCATGGTGGCTGTAAGACCGCTAAAGTGATCCAGATTTCCATACAGCAAAGTGCAAAGGGTCCACAAGGGCTAACCTGCTGCACATTATTGGGGGACCAGTAAATAGCAAGTTCAACATGTGGCCTCTGGTCCCCCGGACACCCCTTCAGCCAGGTACCTCAGCCAAACCTCTAGTCTGGGTAAAAATCAGTCAGTCACAACTCCCGAATTGGGAGTGTAACAGCCTGTGGGGGAATAAACTGCTGCTCAGGTTTCAGCTGCTTCCACAGAGCCAGCAGCACTCCTGTGGGCTGATGCTCTATTTTCTCTGCGGCTACTCCCACAGTTAATAGATCAAACCACATCTTCTTTCAGCTCACTTTTACTGCAGGCTGAGGGCCACACTTTTGAGCCCCTTTATTTTTTTGACATCCTTTGGGTGGGGGCTCTTTGGGGTCCTGTAACAACCTCACCTAGATGTCCCCCCCTTTTTTGCTTTACTTCCACATCCCCTAATCGAGCTAGGGCAGCTGTTATTTCATGCACCCGCAGATCTACATAGGGAGCCAGAAGTGCTGTCATAGTCCCAAAAGTTCCCAAGGGTGCTGAAGCTAGGATGAAGTCCTTCATCAGGACTATTGTAGCGTATCTGAAACATCATCTGTCGCATGCCCATCTCCCCTATGATTTGCACTAGGTCTGAGTATGTGGACCAGTTTCTCACAGTCTCAGGCAATTCACTGGCACCTGCCCAAACTGTTCAGGCCACTGCCACTAATCAATTGATCAGGGAATGATTCCTTGCATCATGGTTAGTATGGATAATATTTTGTAGTATTTGCCTCAAGGAGGGAAGTACTGTAATGGAGGCCAGTTTGGGACATTTCATCAGGGGACAACTCTGTTCATTCCACCCCCTCTCTCAATAGCCAGCCTGGTACCATTTCCCCAGCCCTTTGCCACACCTGCTACGTCAATTTTCATAATTCAGCAGGCGAGTATGCAGTCATTGTTGTATGCCGCTTGGCCTGGGGGAGCCCCTGCGGCTGATCCCCTGTCCGCATTGGCTGTTCCAGCGCGACCTTCCATTGCAGTAAGGGGCAAACCTGCAATATAGATATTGGGCTACCTGCCCCGGAGGACTGTACAGACTCCTCTGAGCCCTGCAGCATACATTCAGCAGCTGCCAGGTGCTCTTCCAGCATTTCCTCTCAGCGCTGCAACTGGTGGACCTGTTGAGCTTGCTCCTCCATGTCCCGGCTTATGTGCTGCAGCACCGCCAGAAACATCCAGGCTACCTGGCTGGCCACCTCCTGGTGTGCTGGCAGAATATTTGACTCCATAGATTCCAGGGCCTTCTTAATATCTTCAGGTGTTTGCCTCATCTTGTCCCAGTCTTCCAGAGCTGTCCATGTGGCCAGATACGTGGCCACTGGGTACCATAAGAAGGTGGGAGGCCACATTTCTTCCTGGGGACGCTCAGAGATGCTGGTGGTAGTACTCACCTCATCTTGTGGACTACGCCAAATGACATTGCCAAAGTTTCCAGGCAGGGCAGGTTTTGGCAGTGGTACACCCAGTTGAAAAAACACACATGGAGCCAACATAGGAGGACCTTAAACATACCAGCAAGCAAACAAGAAAGCTACTTTATTGCACACCTGGAACTATATATACGTATTCAAACAAAAGTGGCATCTTGCCACATCTGCCCAGCAGCAGTTGTTTAGGTTTTCATGGTTACATAAAGTAGTACATGTGCAGTAAATGTCAGTCCCAGAAATTCCTCAACCCCAGACATGGACTGATTATACCAAGGTCAAGCCTGGGTGGCAGACCTGGCTTTCACCCTTTACAGTGGGCCTGGCTGTAGTTCTTTACAGTGGGCTTGGCTTTAACCCTTTGGGGACTGACAGGGAGTAAAGTGATAGGGTTAGGTATTTGTCCATTTGTCCATTCCCAGAAATACTGAATCAATATGACTGCAAAAGCCTCTCTTATAGAAGTAGTAGAAAATTGGAGCTTATTAGAGAATTTCAATAACTTCAAAAGAGTTAGAAAATCAATTTGTTTTCTTTGCTTCTCTAAATATTTTGGATAATGTTCATTACTCATTATAACAATAAGCCAACTTCAAAAATATAATTAATATATTTCAAACAGGATTTCAATACATGAGGAATTTCTACCCAGTGACCTTAAAGAGGGAGAGAGCAATGGTCAGAGTATGCAGATGTTTTCTTAAGAGAATTATGAAGAACAGAAACTACACCTCAGCCAAGTGGAACTCAAATATCTGACACCCTCAGTTATCTAAACAAAACTGCTAGAACCAGAAAGGAAATAAAATAGTTCTGCATATCTAATATAGTTATCAAAAAGTACATTGTTCCATTTTCCTTTTTATACAATAAAATAAAATAATCAGGCTTTATTCATTTTTTAATTGAAACTGTCACCATTAGCTTGGTTAGTATATTTTTAAGTTCAATCTCACCCACTGACATGCCAACATCAATCAATGGTCAATTACAACAGGAATGCACACACAATTCACACAAGTGACACCCTCAAAGCACCCAGCTCAGGTCAAAAGGAAGACTGTGCCACATGACTTCACAGTACACATAATATATAGGGCCACTCTGCCAAGACTGGAAGACATAGCAGGTTTACTAAACCCATAGAAACAGAGACCTCCCAAATAAGGAGTTAAAGAAATATGTCCCAAATGAAAGAATAGGACAAAACTGAAAAAAAAAATAAATTAAGCAATCTACAGATGCAGATTTCAAAACACTAATGGTAAGGATGCTCAATTAACTTAATGGAAGAATAGACAATCTCAGGGAGAATTTGATCAAGGAGATAGTAAATATAAAAATTAATAGCATTAGAAAGAATTAGAAATGAAGAATATGATAACTGAAATGAAAAATAATTACAGAGAATCAACAGCTGGTTAGATGAAGCATATGGGTACTAGAAAAAGAAGAGAGAGAGCAAGTAATTTAAAATTATTTGAAAATATAATAAGTGCAAAATTTCCTAACTTGGTGAAGGAAATAGGCATACAATTTCAGGAAATTCAGAATCCTAAACAAGATGAATACAAACAGGATCACACCAAGACACATAATTAAAATGTCAAAGGTTAAAGAAACTAAAAGAATCTTACATGCAGCATGAGAAAAGCTGTTAGTTACTTACAAAGGAGCTCCCATATAACTGTCATCTGATTTCTAAACAAAAAGCTTACAGGACAGAAGAAATTATGATGACATATTCAAAATGATGAAAAGCTTACAACCAAGATTACTCTACCCAGCAAGGCTATCATTTAGAATCAAAGAAGAGATAAAGAGTTTCCCAGATAACAAAAAGTTGAAAGAGTTCATCATTCCTACATTACATTGCAAGTAATGTTACAGAGACTTCTTTAAGAAGAAGAGATACAAATTAAAAATATGAATAAGAAAATATCACAGAGAAGAATTCTCACTCACAAAGGCAAACACATAATAAAACACATAATAAAAACAGTGAATCAACCAACATAGCTAGTACAAGTGTTAAAAAATAAAAGGAGAAATAGTATGTATAATTACAACATTATATTAAGCAATACAAATGAACACAAAGAAGTAAAATATAATTACAAAATATGTACACTGGGTGAGTAAAAATGGTAGTGATTTTAGAATATGAGGGGTAGTTAAAATTCACAAAATGAAAAAGAAGAAGGGTAAAAACAACTATTTATTATTTTTCTTTTCAATATATTCACTCTTAACAACACTTTTCAAATCTTTCAACAGGTTTATTTGCAACCTTAATAAAAATGTTTTGTTTTTGCCCTCAAATTGCAGCTTTAACCTCTTCATTGTCTATAAATTTCTTCTCTTGAAACTCTTTTTTCATATTTTGGCACAAATAATAATCTGACAGAACCAGTCTGGACTGTAGGGGGTGTGGTTTAAAAGCCACAATCATAAAGAATAGCAAATGTAACATTGCTCTTGTGCACAGATATATTGTTGTGCAAAAACAGCATTCCTTTCATTCATTTTCCTCTTCTTTTCTCCTTAACAGATTCTTTTAACTGTTTTAGTTAAAATATTGAATAGTTCCCTCCAGTTATTCTGACACTTTATTATTATAATCGATTATCAGGATACCCTTCATATACCAAAAATCAGTAGCCATAATTTTTTCAGCTGATTGCAAGACCTTGAACTTCTTAGATGTTGGCATGCCCTTTACTATGCCACTGCTTGGAGTTCTGCTCATAATTATGGACCCAAGTTTCATCTTCAGTGACAATCTGGTTTAAAACTTCACCTTTGTTTTTTATGCGGATGTCTAAAAACTGTCACAAACACTCGATGAACTCTTGTTTTTGAAGTTGTATGAGCATTTTTGGTATCCATCTTGCACTGACTTTTAACATCCTTAGATGCCAATGAAGAAAATTCAAAATGATTGTAGGTGATACTTCAACCACTTCTGTAAGCTGCATATTATTCAATCTGGCATCTTTCACTACAAGTTTTCAACTTTTTTGACAATGCCTGAGAAAGTGGCCTCAACAGGGACTCCTGGACAGAGGTTGTCCTCAGTCAACTCCCTGCCTTGCTTTTAGAGACTATGAAAATTGTAAATCAACATTTACCAGGACAACTCTCCCTGTAAACTGCTAACATCTCTTTCAAAATGGTTTGAAATATTTTTCCTTGTTTTGTGAGGAACTTAATGATGGTGAAAATTTTAATTTTATCCATACTTTGAATTTTCTTTATGTTTGATGTGCTTTTTTGGTGATATCTGAAAGAACATGGATTCAAGTAGGCTAAAATTTGGCATATATACTAATAATAAGTCAAATAATCAAACTCTGTGCATTAGTATTCTCACCTCTCAGATAACCCACCTGTTCCACAAATTACTTAACCAGTCCTCATATGTTCCAACTTAATTGATCAATTTAAAAGAGTACTATAAGCCATAACTTGGTATATATAAAGCACATAATAAACATAAACTAAAAATTTACAAAATATATAAAGAAAAAGAGAAAGAAATTAAAACTCAACACTACAGGAAATTATAAGAAAAACTACAAAAAAATAATCAGAAAACAATAAAATGGAAATAACTACAGACTCATAAATAATTAACTTATATTTATATAGATTAATTAATCCAATCAAAAGATGAATTAGATCATACAAGGGGTTCGGCAAGATGGCAGCCAGTGAAGAGATCCATAAAACCTCTCCTGGAAAATACAATTAAATGGCCAGCTGGGATCCAACACAGGAAACCATGAGTGGCACAATGACAGCTGAGAGATCCACCCATCTCAAGAAAACAGCTGAAGGTTAGAGAAAGGTGGGAGAGCAGGAGAGATGGGAAGAAGCAAAGATGGATCATGACCAAACCTGAGTGTGGCTAACCTAAGAAACTAGGGAGAAATCAGAAAGCAGCATAATACTGAGGAGAAGAGAGGTTGAGGGGCAAAAAGAGTGGAGGTCAGAGTAGCAACAACTCTGCCAGATGGTGGGGAGTTGGTCCTAGTAGTAGAATGTTAGAAACACAGACTGGGAGCCACTGCCCTAGTGGTACAGATTGAACAAAGCATCCCAAGAGCCCTAGATAGGAATAGGGCCCCAGCTACAGCACAAAACTATTGTTGTTTGAAAATACTGCTAAGAGCTATTGCCGTGAAAACAAACTGCTGAAACATGGTCCTAGGTAAAAATTTAACCTCAGAAGAAGAGAGAAAGGCTAAATTGGAGGCACTCACCCTGACCAAAGTAAACAGCCTCACCTTGAATTCCGTTGGCCTCCCCCTTTTCCCCCAGCTTCCCCAATGAACCCCAGGAAGGAGAGAGACTGCCTTACCCTGAAGCACTGGTGGAGACAGAAAATACAGCTTAAGCACCTCTTCTCTTCACCAAAACTTGCTCCCTAGCAACACCTATTGTCTGCTGCACAAGAAGACACCACAAAAAATACTAATCAAGAAAAGAAAGAGATCTCCTTGGTACTGTCAGAGGTAAAGCCCTCATGCTGAAGTATAAGAACACAACAAATAATAGGAGTACCTTAGTATGCAAAGGTGCTCAAAAAGATGAAAAATCTCCAAAAGGATTTTGTAGATCTAAAAATTTATAAACTAAGTGACATACAATACAAAGATGCAGTTTGAATGGCTCTCAGAGAAATGAAAACATACCGATAAAACAGCATAGCTGAGATGAATGACCTCAGAAAGGAAATCTGTGAATAAAAGAAACATTTTAACAAAGAAATATAAATTATGAGAAAGAACAAGATGAAAATTCAAGAGATAAATAATACAATAAAAGAAGTGAGAAATGAAATAACTGCCATAGGAAACAGGGCCAACCTGATGAAGAAAAGAATTAATAATATTGAAGATTGGAACATGGAAACAACACAGAAAAAAAAATAATACTAAAACAAAACAAAAATTATGACAAAAAATGTTGCAGAGTTTAGGTTTTAGAAAACAAGAATTTCTATTTTTAATTTTCTGAAGTTATCTTATATAATGAAAAGTTTATCTTTTAATACTTTTTAAGCCCCAATAAATCTTTAATTAAAGCTTAATAAACTTATTCTTAAAGCATATATATTCAACTGATTCAATTTAAAAATAATTAAAAGGCCAAAGTGCAACAAAATGGCAATGTAAGAGGGACCTCTGAAAAACTCCTCTGGAGATTACACCTAATAAAACACCTATACCTCAACCAAGGACACTCTACTCAATGCACGATGACACCTAAGAAATTTACTCGTCTCATTAAGGTACCTGCAAGTGGGCAGAGGGTTAAACAAAGGAGAAAGAAAAGGGGACATGTAGAGACATGGCCAAGTACAGGTGCCTGCTTGGAACTCTACCACTTGGTGAGAGAGGAGAAGAAAGGTGGTGAGAGAGTATTCCAGACCTTGCTCAGTCCATGGGACAGAGAAAAAGAGGTCAAGAGGTGGGAGTGTGAGAAAGTGCAACCAGACCTCAATTTGACCCCAAGAGGTGCAGACTGGTCTGCAAAATTCAGCGGTCATACTTCACCCTGGTGAAGAGCTGCAGCACAAATGCTCAGGCTGGGAAAATGAAAAAGAGAGAGAGCTGCATGCACGTTCCTCATCTCACAACAGGCATGGTCAGAAAAACCAACATACAGGATTGACCTCAAGGTTCAGGGTGGAATCTACACATGGGGCAAACCAAGAACAGAAAGGTGCAATTACACTGAAACTCCCTGCATTACCCTGAAGAAAGAAAATAAAGCTGTGAATTCGCCTCTCTGACAGACCTCTGCCTGCCCAGTATAAGCAGTGAACACCAAAGTAACTGCAGCAGGAGGGTCCAGAGAGGCTGCCAAAAAGAGAAACTAGAGAAAAGGAGCTCAAAATAAATCCAAAAACAGAAAAAAATAATATAAAAGAGATGGGGACAGATGACCCATCAGAAACAGAGCTCAAAGCAATGATTCTAAAAATGCTTAAGGAACTGAATAATTTCAGCAGAGATATAACAAACATATAAGAAAACTTATAAACCATTATAAAGGACCAGGCAGAGATAATGACTACATTAACTGAAATGAAGAACTGAATAAGAGTCATCAAACTAGATAAAATAAAATCACAAAGCAATGATTTGCAGAAAAAGCCAACAGAAAACACCCAACCAGAACAGATAGAAACTAGGATCCAAAAAATGAGGATGGTTTGACATTCCTCTGGGACAAAATTAAATAGAAGAATATTAGAATCATAAGTCTACCAGAAGGGACAGAAGAAAAGCAAGGAGTCAAGAAATTATTTGAAGAAATAATGACTGAAAATTTCACTAACCTGGAAAAGGAAATAGACATACAAGCCCAGGAAGCACAGAGAGTCCCAAACATGATAATCCCAAACAGAAATACACCAAGACACGTCATAATCAAAATGGCAAAAGTTAAAGAAAAAGAGAAAAATTTAAAAACAGTTACTGAAATGCATGCAGTAACTTTAAAAGGCCACCCATTAGACTCTCAGCTGATTTCTAACCTGAAACTTTACAGGCCAGAAGGGATTGGCAGAAAATATTCAATGTGATGAAAACCAAGGAGCTACAACCAAGAATAATGTATACAAGAAGGCCAGCATTGAAAATTGAAGGACACATAACAAGCTTCTCAGATAAGAAAAAGTTAATGGAATTTATCACCACCAAACCAGTACTACAAAGAATGTTAGAGAGACTTCTTTAAGATGGGAGGAGGATTGGGACAGTGGGTAAAATAATGGAAAGTGATAGAGAAATTTAGTTTGATTGTTAACAGAAAACCAAAAGTAACAAAGAAATAATACTTATTGACAAAGTCAATAATTTAGTAGTTACCTGAGAGTAAGATAAGTGAAGAAGAGACAGGGAAACAAATGCATGGTGATAAAAAGAGAATTGACTCTGGGTGATGAACACATAATATAACACATAGAAGATGTAATGTAAAATGATACACCTGGAACCTATATACATTTTATTAATCAATGTCATCCCAATAAATTTAACAATAAAAATAAAAATAAGAAGACAAATAAAAATCATTGGAAAGCCACATGCAGAAGTAAGATAGACTTCTATTTTTTCACCATACACCAAAATCAACTCAAAATGGATCAAACACCTAAATATAAGACCTAAAAGAATAATTGTTTAAAATAAAGCATAGGTGCTATACTTACGGACTTTGAGTTTAGAAAAAATATTAGGAATTATACCTCAAAGGCAAAAGAAGAGCAAAAATTAATATGAGAGTGGGCTAGTAAATTTTTCCTCCACTGTAATATTTTTGTTACAATGGACATATCTGTATATAAACAGTTCTGCATAGTCACATGATATATTTTCTCCATCATTATTGACCTCGCAAACACAGGTGTTTACATTTTTCAACCAGTGCACATCAAAATGTAAGAGAGTTCAGGTTTTGGTTCAGTGTGCTTTTATTGAATTTTTAACAGCAGCAAAATTTCCCCTAATTTTTTTGAAATTTTTGAAGAAGAAAGTGAATACTTCTTAAAGATAATCATTACAGGCAATAGAATTTGAGTCCATCATTATCACTCCAAAAACAAAAGGCAGTCTATGGAATACCACCATACCAGATCATCTCAGCTGGAAAAATCCAAAACTCAGGCCTGGGCAGGGAAGGGGATCACTTATGGTGGTATTCCATGGACTGTTTTACTTTCTCAGGGTCGTAACAATGGACTCAAGTTTTATCACCTGTAATGATTTTCTTTAAGGAGTTGTCACTTTCTCTTTCAGAAATTTCAAAAAAAGTGGAGAGCATTTTCTTCTAATTTGTTAAGAATTCAATAACTGCATGCTGTTTCAACTGAACATCTGAACACTTCCATTTTTTTGTGCACTAGGTGAAAAATGTAAGCATCTGTGAGGGCAAGAATGATGGAGGGATGATATAATGTAACTACAAAGAACTGATTATATCCAGATATGTCGAATGTATCAGTTTCCAAGTGGTGATACACATACCCCTGAGGGTATGTGCTGGGCCATTCAGGGATACACAAAGAATAATCAGTAATGACCAAAAAACAAGTAAAGAACATAAATGCAAAATTTTAGTTATGAAACAATAAATGTTAAGTTTGAATCAATGTTAATGGAGATACTTCAAAATTAGATCACATTAGTGAATGATGATTGATGAGGGCGTGGCTATAAACCTTTCCCCCAAATCACTCTTCTACCAATCATTACAGAGTTTCAGAACTTTTACAATGTTTCTAGAAGTTCAAATGTTTCTAGAACTTCTCCAAACAGAACTTCTCCAGCCAGACTGTTTCATCAGTTTAATTATTGACTGAGTAAAAGTAGGTGCATTGTCTTTAATTGTGATTCTTTTCAAGTAGTTTTTTAACTTTATCTTTATATACTTGATTATCATTATCAATATTTAATTGTGTTACAAATATTGTAAAATTAAATCTGTGGTCTGTACTTTTAGAGTAGTAATTTTTTCCCTAACTTACTACCTCATTTCTACTATTTTAAATTAAGATAGGCACTGAACAAAAGTGTAAGTATTTAAAAATAGCAGTTTTAAAAACAATGGGTACAATTTACAGAAATTATTTTTATAGGGGTACACAGTAAAATAAGCTCGGGAAACACTGGACTCTAATGTAACAAAAAAATATTTCAGTAGAGGCAAAATTTATCAGCCTACCCTTATAAAGATGACTGTATTACACTAAAAAGCTCCCACACAGAATAAAAAAGTCAACAAGACAAAGAAGCAAACCGCCAAATAACAGAAGATATTTGCATGGAATGCCTCTGATAAGGGGCTAATATATAAAATATATGAAGAATTAATAGATTTCAACAACAACAAATAATCCAATTACAAAATGCAAGGAAGACCTAAGCAGATGCTTCTCCCAGGAAGATAAACAAATGGTGAACAGTTATTAAAAAAATGCTCAACTTCACTAACTATGAATAAAATACAAATTAAAACCACAAATAATTATCACCTCACACTTTTCTGAATGTCTTTTATCAACCTGACAAGTAATAACAAGTGTTGGAGAGGGTGTGAAGAAAAAGGAACACTCATACACTGCTGGTAGAAATGTAAATTGGTTCAGCCACTATGGAAAATTGTATAAAGATTCCTCAGAAAATTAAGAATAGAATTGTCATATGATTCATTCTTTGTTTGGATATGTACCAGAGCAATTTGATATTTATCTGTAAAACTATATGTCCTTCTTTGTTTACTGCAGCATCATTTATGGTAGCCAAGGTATGGAAACAATAAAAGTATCCTTCAATACATAATTGGATAAAGAAGATATGGTACATATATACAATAAAATATTACTTGGTCATAAAAAGAAGATGATATACTGTCAATTTTCACAAAATGGATGAATCTTGAGATTATCATGCTAAGCAAAATAAGTCAGAAAGGAAAAGTAGAGAACCATAAGACTTCACTTATATGTGTAATATAAAAATGAAAGCAATAAACAAATAAAACAAGCAAATAAAAAAACTCATAGACATAGACAACAGTTTAGTGGTTCCCAAAGGTAACAGGGAAGGTGGAGTTGTAGAAGAGGGTAAAGGGGGTAAAATATATGGTAATGAGAAGAGAACTGACTCTGGGTGGTGAACACAGTGCAATGGATGTATTATAAAAGTGTATACTTGAAACTTGTATAATTTTACTGACCAGTGTCACCTTAATAAATTTAATAAAACTTTTAAATAAAGAAAACTAAAAAATAAAATTGTAATTGAATCAGAAAGTCATTAATTTTTAGAATAACCACTGTTTCATGGCTTATATAATATAAAAAATGTTTCTAAAATTCAAAACTTCTAAAGCTGGGTTCCCTGGTGGTGTAGTGACTAGTCTTTGGCACTCTCAACGCTGCAGCCTGGGTTTGATTCCCAGCCAGGGAACCACAAACAAACAAACAAACAAACAAAAATAGTAAAAAATCCAAAACACTTCTAAAGGGTAAAACATGTATTATTTAAAAAAGGTAAACTATGTTGTTTCATGTCTTTGATGAATTCCGATGTTCATCTCTTTTGGTGTCAAAACTTTAAAAATTGTAAGTTTAATCAAAGCAAAAAATTCATATGTCTTCAGAGTTTTCACTAGCTTTTAAAATCTAGCTGGTAAGCACTTTGTTGAGTTATGCTGATTTTCACTTTTAAAGAGAAAAATATATTTATAATATTGTTTTTCTCTACATTGGAGAAGCTTATAAATTTTCTTTTACAACTACTTATTTAATTTTTTTCATCTGATTTCAGTGTTTATTTTGTTTTTGTTTTCTTTCTATCTATTTTTTAAAATTACATTTGTTGGAGTGACATTGGGCCATACTATCATGTATATGTTAGATTTTGTATAATCCAATATGTTATTAATTTAGATTTCTGAATCTTTTTTCTTTAACTGTCACTGCAATGTAGTGTTTCAAACTATAGGCTTTGAAGTCAGACAGACCTGAGTTTGAATCCGAGTTACAGTGCTTATGAAATGCATTTCCTAATTCACCTGTTTCACAGCTTTCTCCATTGTACAATGTATAGACCATTCTTGTTTACATTCAAATGAAATAATATATGCAATGCATGCATCTGGTATATAGTAATATTAAAACATGTTATTATTTTAATTTATTTTGTGTATTTCTTCTGAGTTGTGAAATAAGTTGAAATATAAATACATTTCAAAGCTCAGCTTAAGTTTCATGTACCCCAGGAAGCTACTCCTGAATTCTCTAGTTCTTAAGAACTTCAACTTTCTTGGCATTTTTGAAGTGTCTAGCAACTTATACCACATTAAATCAGTATTTAATAACAATCATTGTGCATTTACTATATGTCAAATAATTTACATATATTCTACGATTTAATCCTCATGATAATCCTATAAGAAATTTATATACTTTTATTTATCCCCATTTGAGCATTAAAAAGTGGTCAAACTTTTTTTACCAATACATTATTACCTCCTGCTAGTACATTATTTGCTATTGTGTTAATGGTGTGGATCATAAGTATAAGTCCATTGACATACATTTTAGCTCCACTGAAACACAGAATACATCTGCAGTGAGCAGAGAATTATACTCTAGAAATTCCACTGGAAGCATTCATTGCTTGGTCATTGATTTCTACAAACTTTTTCAATTTTTCTTCAAAGTCATATATTAATAGTTAGACTATATGCTGTAGTGACTCTGACCTTTAAAACTGCTTTACAAGTACAAAGCTCTGTTCATTTCATTTAAAGCTTTCAGTCCTTCCTGAAATACTAGATCTGCAAATAGCTTTTAAGTAGATGATGGTCTAGACTAGAGACCACAACTTCTTTTCTCTAATGGCAGGACCATGAATATTTCCCACCACTACCTGGCAATGCTTGCTACAGATGACTGCTGGTTTCAGATAACAAAAGGCTTTGGAACAGAGTAGTCTCATCATGATTGTGCTTTTTTGGTTGTGTCTAAATTTCATGTTTCTTACTAGGGATTGAGGCGAGATCATTGCAGAACACTACTTCTTCAGAAAAGTTAGCAACAAGAACTATAGTAAGTCACCTGTTTATGTACAGCTCAACACATTGGCCTTAGTGGTGAAGTGTTCTACCCACAGGAATATTATAAAAATTATCAGAATCTTCATTAATTATCTTATTTGGTGAAGCACGAGCACAAAGTGTGAAGTAATTTTCCTGAGGATAAAGAATCCCATTTTTAATCAGACTTTGAAATGCCACTATAAATCATTTTAATAACATTTCTAGTTCACCTGGCTGTCTCCCTAATAATAGAAGAAAGTGCTCTGTGAACCACCCCATAGACAGGTGCACTGATGGTAGAGGAAGGCATAGAGCAGAAGGGTTTTGGTTTGATGGGGAAAAAATAGGTATCAATAAAAATTTTTGACTACACTAAGTTGGGCAACCTTATCTTTTTGCCACCTATAAAAGTCATTCTTTGGAACGCTCACTAGATTTGGGACCCTTTTCTTAGTTATCTCATGTCATATACCTTTCAGTGCAAATCTTTATCTTGGCAACACAAGTCTCCCTCTAAATATAGTGGATATTAATTAACTAATGACCATTTTGCATGTCTTCAATGTAGTATTAGGCATTGTTTTAGGTACTGATGATAAGATAATACACAGACATGGTCTCTGCCTTCATGAAGCTTATAATTTCATTGTACTATACCAATCCTTTCTCCCCATCTACAAAAATAATATTCATACATCAAAGTTATATTCATTATATTATCATAATGAAGGATTTTCTGCATGCCATTTCACCAATACTGTTCTTTCATAGCTCTCCTGCTATATTGTATTTCTAGCAAAAGAATCAAGGTAATGAACCAGTTGACATTAAAATGTTAGTACAGTAGATTCTTAGTTAAACAGCAACCATTGGGATAGGTAGATGCCAGATAAATTTAAGTAGACTCTGTTAAATGAAACTAAAAAAAAAAAACAAAAACTGAGTAGATACTCAGTAAAAAGATTGCTGCATCATATAAAAACTTTATTCTTAATCTTTTGAGGAACATCCATACATTTTTATACTGGTTCTACCAATTTACATTTCCACCAGAAGTGTATGAGGGCACCTTTTTCTTCACTGCCTCTCCAACATTTGCTATTATTTGTTTTTTATGGATGATAGCCATTCTATCAGGTGTGAGGTGATATCTCATTGGTTTTGATTTACATTTCACTAATAGACCGTGATGTTGAGCATTTTTTCATATATCTGATGGCCATTTCTATGTCTTCTTTGGAGTGGTATCAGTTCAGGTTCTCTGCTCATTTTTTAATTTGATTGTTTGTTGTTTATTTATTTGTTTGTTGTTATTAAGTTGTAAGAGTTTTTTGTATATTTTGAATATTAGCCCTTTATCAGAGGCATTGTTTGCAAATATTTTCTCCCATTTGTTTGATTGCTTCTTTCTTTTTTTGATGGTCTCTTTTGCTGTGCAGAAGATTTTTAATTTGATACACTTCTAGTATTATTATTATTATTATTATTATTATTATTATTATTATTTGCCTTTACTTCCCTTGCCATTGAGGTCAAATTTATAAAATCCTTTCTTAACTTAAAGTTTATAAGTTTAGTACTGATGTCTTCTTTCATGAAATTTATTGTTGCAGGTCTTATGTGGAGATCTTTGATCCATTTTGAGTTAACTTCAGTGTATGGTGACAAACTGCAGTCCAGATTCATTCTTTTGTACTTGGCTTTCCAATATTTTTTCAGTGCCATTTACTGAAGAGGCTATCTTTTTTCCATTGTATGTTTTCTATGTTTTTGTAAAAAATTATCTGTTTATATATATGTGGTTTTATTTCTGGGCTTTCAATTCCATTCTATTGGTCTGTGCATCTGTTTTATTGCTAATACCATGCTCTTTGCATAATTGAGACTTTGTATTATACTATGAACTGAAGTCAGAGAGTGTGATGCCTCCAACCTTGTTCATTTTTCATGGTATTGCTTTTGCAATTTGATCTCTTCTGTGATTCCATACAAATGTAATGATGTTTTGATCTACTTCTTAAAAACATGTCTTTGGAATTTTGATAAGACTTGCATTAAATTTGTATATTGCTTTTGGTAACATGGCAATTTTAACTCTGATGATTTTTCTAATCCATGAATATGAAATATCTTTCTATTATTTTGAGTCATCTTCAGTTCCTTTTAGTAGTGTCTTATAGTTTTAAGTATATAAGCCCTTCAAATCATTTATTAAGTTTATTCCTTGATATTTAATTCTTGTTGTTGAAATTGCAAAAGATATTTTTTTCCATTTCTTTTTCTGAAGTGTTATTAGCATATGAGTATAAAAATGTAGTGGACTTTTATAAATTGATTTCACATTTCATAACTTTATTGTATTTGTTTATTGTTTCCAATAGCTTTTTTGTGGAGTCTTTAGGATTTTCTATATTAAAGATCTTGTCATCCACAAAACGTGACAGTTTAACTTCTTCACACCCAATTTGGATGCATTTTATTTCTTTCTCTTGCCTGACAGCTAGAACTTCCAGTACTGTGTTGAATAATAGTGGTGACAGGAGACACTCTTGTCTTGATCCTGATTTTAGAAAAAAAGTTTTCAGTTTTTCATTGTTCCGTATGATATTAGCTGAATGTTTGTTATATATGGCTTTAATTATGTTGAGTTACTTACTTATATGTCCATTGTATTAAGTGTTTTGATTATAAATGGATGTTGTATCATGTCAAGTACTATTTCTGCATCAATTGATATAATCATATGGTTTTTATCCTTTAGTTTTTTTTTAATGTGATGTATCACATTGATCAATTTGCATATGTTTAACCATTCTTGTGCTCATGGAATAAATCTCATTTGATCATGATGCATAAAAATTTTAATGCATTGTTGTATTCTATTTGCCATTGTATTATTTAGGTTTTTACATCTGTGTTTATCAGAGATACTGGTTTATAGTTTCCATTTTTTGTGTTACCCTTACAAGATTTGGTATCAGGGTAATGGTGTAATAAAATAGTTTGGAACGTATTGCCTCTTCTTCACTTTTTTGGATGAGATTGAGAAAGAAAAGTCTTAATTTCTCTTTGAATGATTTTTAAAAATTTGCTTGTGAAGCCATCTGGTTTTGAATTTTTGCTTTAGGGAAGGTTTTAAAAGATTGTTTCAATTTCCTTACTGTTGATGGTTCTATTTTAATTATCCAGCTCTTTGTTCATCTAGGTAGACTATAGTTTTTTAGGAACATGTCCATTTCTCATATGGTTTTACTTCAGCACCATATAGACATTCTCATATGATCCTTTTTATTTCTGTGTTATCATTTGTAATTTCTCCTCTTTTGTTCTTGTTTGGTTATTTGTGTCTTTCTCTGTGGAGAGAAATGTGGAGAGATGCTCTGCAATTGGGCTGTTTTCCTGAAGTAAACAGGTGTGGATTCCAAAAACACTCTGTCCCAAAAGGACAGAACCGTCTTGGCAGCACTGTGTGTTTATGGAAGAGATATGCAGCTTTCTCACACCATCTCAAGACATTCAAGGACATAGCAATGCTGATGAAAGTTTTTTTTTTCTTTTCCAACCTTGTTTCTTTAAGCAAGTAATAAATATGATGAGGAACCCACAGTTGGGGCTCTTAGTCCTTGAGGCTCTGGGTCCCCTGTTTCCTTCCATCTTTTCTATCTATCTTGTGTGTGTCTTTCTTTAAGTTCTGTGACACCCTTCACTCACCCCTAGCTCCTGCTGAACTGGACTCAACAAGTAATGTCCTATGTGGGGCCTGAAAAGGGGCTCAAGTGAAGGAAGGATCGCCTGAGCAATACTGAAATGGGAGAATTGTCACAGAGCCCTGAGTGGAGTCAGAGGCCTCGTAAGTCCCCTAAGACAGGGACAATCTCGGGAATTGAAACAGAGTTACCGTAGGAAATGTAGATAGTGCCTTGAATACCACCCTTATGTGTGCTTATTACAGCAATTGTGTAAAGCAGGTAGAGCTAAGGCTAGTGAAGATAAGATTGTAGAATTACTTAAAGTCATTGGAAAACATTGTCCATGGTTTCCTACAGTTAGGAGACTGAGATAAAGTGGGAAGAGAGCTAAAATGTTACATGTGCAAGGAGTTTCTTTACCTGTAACTATTTGGTTGATTTGGACATTAATTAAATCAGTTTTGGAAACTTTACAGACTGAGGATGAGGGTGAGGAGGAAAATGAGGAAAATTATAATGTGGAGGATAAACTTCAATTCAGTAAGAAAGAAAACATTATTCATCCTAGTTCCCATTTTGAGGAGCTGGAAGATCTGCCTCTTCCTCCATCCCCTCCTTATGTATCAGGGGGCACCTTAAAGAGGCTAAATTGTCCACATTGCAAAAAAGAATTATTCAGGCTCAAAGAGAGGGAGATTTAGATGCCTTAACCATGGCCTTCCCTGTCACAGTGCATGAAAGGTTTTCTCCTGAAGCAAATCCCAACCACCTGCAAAATGTTTATGAATTTATCCATGAACTTTTACCTTTTAAGACTTTGAAGGAATTAAAATTGGCAGTGCAAAATTATGAACCTAATTCACTCTTTCACCTATGGCATTGTGCAGGGAATTGCAGAAGGATCATGGCTAATTTCTGTTGATTGGTTCACTATGGCTAGAACAGTATTAGGATCAGGAGATTTTCTGCAGTTTAAGATTTGGTTGGCTGCTCATGTAGAAACACAGGCTATTTATAACAGAAATAATATCTTATATCCTTTGACCAACTTAGGAGAACAAGTAATTAGGCAGGAGTGGAAAATCAATTGACAATGAGTGATCAAGCTTTAGCTCAAATTAGAAAATGTTGTTTGAGAGCATGGGAAAATATTGAAGCTAAAGGACAACAGCCTTTGTCTTTTCAAAAGATTCTGCAAGGCCCTTAAGAGCCTTACTCAGAATTTATTGCAAGATTGCAGGAAGCTATTAAAAAGGAAGTTAACAATCTTGAAGCTGCTGATACTTTATTGAAGCTGATGGCTTATGAAAATGCCAATGCTGATTGCCAAAAGGCTATTGGGCCTATGAAAGCTAAAATGGATTTAACAGGATAGATCATGTTATACTAAGGAGTAGGGACTGAAAGTTATCAAGCTACCATGATGGCTCAAGCTGTGGCTAATCTTCGAGTTACATCTAGATTCCTTAGGAAATGTTTTAACTGTGGAAGAACAGGACATACTAAGAGAGAATGTAAAAAAGGAAATCAATAGAAAATAAAGTTTGGACACCTACTTATAGAACAGAAAGAGGGGTTCCACAAATGTCACCTGGGCTTTATACTCAATGTGGGAAAGGAAATCATTGGGTTAATCAGTGCCATTCCAGGTTTCATAAAAATGGCACCCCTTGTCAGGAAATGCCCAGCAGGTCTTGCTCTAAGCCCCAAATCAAAAGAGAGCTTTCCCAGTCCAGCAGAAGCCTCAAAATCCTCCATACTCTACAGTATACTGGAATTATTCCCTGCAACAGTAGGGAGTGCAGCAGTAGATATGCCCACTGTGGAAACTATTGTTCTTCTGCCAGGAGAAGAATCAGTGAGAGTAAAAACTAGGTATTCAGGTCCTTTACCTAAAAATACTGTAAGATTACTATTAGGAAGATCTAGTTTATCCTCAAAAGGAATTAAAGTACACACAGGAGTAATTGATTTAGATTGTCAAAGAGAAATTAAGATTATCATGTCTTCCTCTGTCCCATGGAAAGCAAATCCCAGAGATAAAATAGCTCAATTGTTATTGTTACCACATATCCCTATTGGGACAGTGTTAAAAACCAAAGGACTGGAGGGGGATTTGGTAGTACAGGAAGTATAGGAGTGTTCTTAAATGAAAAGGTAAAATAATCTAGACCTTCATGCAAGATTAATATTCAAGGAAAAATATTTGAAGGAATTACTGATACTGGAGCTGATGTTTCAATTATCAGTTCCCATTTCTGGCCCCATGCATGGAGCTTACAAGATGCTCCTATTACTGTTGTAGGTTTAGGAACTTCTCAAGGACTTCAGCAAAGTGCTAATATTCTCCCTTGCCAAGGTCCACATGGGCAACATGGCCACTTGCAACCTTATGTAGCTGGCTTACCTATTAACTATGGGGAAGGGATCTCTTTGAAGAATGGGGAACTGAAACACATATTCCTGAAGGAATTTCATATAGTCCTCAAAGTCAAAATATGATGCACAAACAAGAACATATTAGAAGGCTTGGACTAGGACAATATAATCAGAGAAGGAGAGAACCTTGGTTTTCGAATCCTAAATAATATGGATTAAGATACCAATCCTTTTAGGAGTGGCCACTGTTAATACAGGCCTCCTAGAAACACCAAAACCCATTCCTTTAACCTGGAAAACCACCTCTCCAGTATGGGTAGAACAGTGGCCATTTACTGTAGAAAAATTAGAGGTCTTACAATCTCTAATTCAAGAGCAATTATAGAAAGGTCATATTGAAGAATTCTTTAGTCCCTGGAATTCTCCTGTATTTCCTATTAAGAAAAAAATCTGGAAAATGGAGATTACTGACAGATCTGAGCACTATAAATGCTGTAATCCAGCCTAGGAGTGCCTTACAACCTGGTTTGCCATCTCCTTCTATGATTCCAAGAGATTGACCTCTTTCAGTAATTGATTTAAACGACTGTTTTGTTTTGTTTTGTTTTTTTGTTTTTTTTTACAAGGAAGATAAAGAGAAAATTGCCTTTTCAGTCCCTTCCTTTAACAATAAAGAGCCTATGAAAAGATTTCAGTGGAAAGTATTACCTCAAGGAATGTTAAATAGTCCTACAATTTGTCAAAATTTTGTGGCTAAGGTGTTAGAACCTGTCCAAAATCAATTTCCAAAATGTTATTTAATACATTATATGGATGATATTTTGTGTGCTTCTGACTCAAAACAAAAATTACTCCAAATTTATAATTGCTTAGAAAAATCTTTAACTCAGGCAGGATTATAAATAGCTCCTAAAAAACAACCCCCATTTCTTATCTAGGGCATATAGTGGATAGGCTTACCACTAAACCTCAAAAAGTGCAATTAAGAAGAGATAAGATTACAACATTAAATGATTTGCAGAAAGTTTTAGGGGATATTAATTGGCTTCGTCCAGCCATAAGAGTTCCTACTTATCAACTATCTCATCTTTTTACATTGCTATGAGGAGATTCCAATTTAAACAGTTCTAGACAATTAACTCTTGCTGCTGTATAGGAACTTCAAATTATAGAAAAGAAAACACATTCTGCTCAACTTAGTATAGATCTCACCGAACCTTTACAATTAATTATTATTCCTACTGTACATTCTCCAACGGGTGCACTTATGTACGATGAATATCTTGTAGAATGGCTTTTCTTATCCAATAGTGTAGTTAAATCACTTTCACCTTATCTAGATCTCATGGCTCAACTTATTATGAAAGGCCAATCTCATCTTCAATCACTTAATGGCCTTGATCCTTCTCATATTATTTTACCTTTGACTAAAGAAGAAACAGATTATTGTTTTCAAAATCATCTTGACTGGCAGATTGTTTTAGGTGACTTTGTAGTATATCTCAATAATCATTATCCTAAAACAAAAGTATTATAGTTTATCAAAAGAACCCAGTGAATATTGCCTAATATTACTAAAATGAATTCCATTTCAGGAACCCCTTCCTTGTCTACTGATGGATCTGGACAGGGCACTGCAGGATATAGAGAACATAAAACTATAAGAATACTTACCCCAGGATTTTCTGCTCAGCAAGCAGAATTACTTGCAGCCATTACTGTTCTGCAAGATATTTCACACTCTCTCAATATATTATGATTCTACTTATGTATGCCATGTTACTCAGAATATTGAAACTTCATTACTTAAACCTTCTATTAATCCTTCATTATTGAAATTACTTGTTCAATTACAACAGACTGTTCAACACACAATCTCTCCTTTTTATATTACTCATATTAGGACACACACATCCTTACCTGGACCTTTAGTTAAAGGAAATCAAGTGGATGATTAGTTAGTTGCTTCCGTTATACAACAAGCTGAGCATTTTCATTGTCTTACTCATTTAAATGCTCCAGGATTGAAAGCCCATGTCCCTATTACCTGGAGTCAAGCACACCAAATTGTGCACACATGCCCCTTCTGTCAGATCATTAATAATCCCCAACAATCTGAAGAAGAAGTTAACCTGAGAGGCCTAAATCCAAATGCTTTATGGCAAATGGTGTAACTCATTTTTTCCAGTTCGGTCATTTCTCCTTTATCCATTTCACTATAGACATCTGTTCTGGTTTTATTTGGGCTACTGCAGTCCAGAGAAACCACAAGACATATAATTAATCACCTGTATGCATGCTTTGCTGTTATGGGACTACCTACATAACTGAAAATGAACAACACTTTTGCTTATGTCAGTAGCAGTTTCAGAAAGTTTGTGCAATCTTGGGATATTAAACATTATACTGGCATCCTCCATAATCCACAGGGACAAGCATTGGTTGAGATAGCTAACCATACATTAAAAAATATGTTATAAAAACAAAAAGGGGAAACACAAGTTACCCTGCAAGTACAGCTGGCAAAAGCTTTGTTCACTTTGAATTTTTTGAATCTTTCTTCTGAAAGAGGAGGAACCGCTGCAGAAAGGCATTACAGGACACATTCTCCCCTTCAATCATGGAGAGAATCTCCTCCAACTTGGTGGCAAGACCCCCTTACCAGCACATGGTCAATGGGAAAATTACTAATGTGATGATGAGGTTTTGCTTATGTGTCTCCAGATACAAGTGAAACACCTGTGTGGCTGCCTGGTCATTGGATTGAGCCTCACCATGAGTGGAGGAAAGAGGAGGAACTTTCTGTGGGAAGTCAAGCTTCCAGTAATGCAGACGGAGGGTCTGATCCTGCAGACTATGAAAATCAGACCAATTCCTAGTTCCTATATATCTGTTATTGTTTCTAATCTGTTTATAACTATGCTTTCAGTTATTACTGTTTCTGTAAATATTTACTCTATATGTGAGGCTACTAACACTAATTATACTTATTAGGCTTATATTCCTAACCCACCTTTATTGTGCTCCTTGATTTGGGAATAATATCCCCCTCCCATTTATATTAATGATGCCTCTTGGCTTCCCAGACCTGAAGATAGTCAACTGCCCTTTCATTCTCAAGAAGAATGAATGATGTTCAATGGACCTCTGGTCTTTGATGCTTTACCAATTTGTGTGGGTAGCAATCTGGGATGTTTGTCATTAGCTAATCAGGCTTGGTTATCAATAATTCCCAAACATGATAACTTTTCTCATTCTCAATTACATTTGTTATATGGATTACATTTTTAAAATAACATAAGTAATAATACTGACAATCCTCCTGACATTCCAATTTGTACTCAGAAAGAGGTATGGTATCCTGGAATGCATAAAATACATTGGGAAAGATGTGGATGTACTAGTAGAGCAGTACTACTAAATGATTCCTATGAAATGCTAACAGATTGGTCCCCTAAGAGATATGCGAGCTCAAATTGTAGTGCTGCAAATGAGTCCTGCTTGGCCAGAAAAGCACTAAAATGCAGTGTTTTTAGATATAATCATTCTATTATCACTCATTCTTCTCTCCCTATTATTTGGCATGGGTTGGGTATGGTGCCTTTGGATCCACAAACTTCCCAGTGTCCCTATGAGGAATCCTTTAGGAAGATTCCTCTGAGTTTAAGTCCAATTAAAATATGGCATGGGCAATACCATCATTCCCCTAATTATTTATTGTCCTTTAACATCTCTCAGAATTATACTCATTTTGTACAATCCTGTGTTACTAATCCTTATGTTTTGTTAAAGGGTAAATTTACCTTGGATTTCATGAAGATGCAATTATATTGTCCCACTAATTCTTATCACTTGTTCCCGTGTTTAAATCACTCTTTATAGTCAGCATATGACAATGTTGTTGTTTTGAGATGCTGCAGAGGTATTTTTTGAGTAATTACCATTAAGTTTGTGTAAAATAAAATTTCATATAAACAGTAGTTTTGTATCTCAGACATGCTTCTTATCATTTTTACCAGAGCTTCAGAACTTTACTGTCTCTTTTATGTTTTTATTGTCACAAATTATCTATATTTATTTGACATTTCATTCTAAGTCAAATAGCTTTATTCAGTATTTCCCGCAATGCAAAAATTTTGCTAGAGAATTTCCTCATCTTCTGTATTTCTGGAATTGATTTTATTTCTTTTTCACATCTAAAGAATAACTTTGCCAGATAAAATATTCTTGGTTGGTAATTTCTCTCTTACAGTAGTTTCAATATTTAATACCACTCTCACCTGGCTTGTAGAGTTTGTGCTGATAGGTCTAATAATAACATGATGGGCTTTCCTTTATAGGTTAGATTACCCCCCTGGGTGCCTTGTGAATTTTTTCTTTGTCACTAATTTTGCCAGCATTAATATCATGTACTTTGGAGAAGGCCTACTGTGATTGAGGTCATTAGGTGTCCTGTTTGCTTCCTGAATTCAAGGGTTCAGTTTTTTGTGTAAGTTTGGGAAGTTCTCATCAACTATTTGTTGTGAAAAACTCCTTCTGCCCTTCTTATTCTCTTCTCTTGGTAAACCCAAGTTCCTTATGTTATTTATCTGATACAGTCAGATAGTTCTTGTATAGTTTTAATTTTGTTTAGTTCTTGTGTTTCTCTTTTCTTCCATCTGTGTCATTTTCATATTTCTATCTTTGATATAACTAAGCTTTTCCTCTACCTGGTTGGTTCTACTTCTCATGCTAGTTAATTTCATTTTTCATCTCTTTTATTTTGAAGACATTTCCAAAATTTATTTTTGGTTATTCTTTAAACTTTTAGTCTTTTTGTTAAAAATGTTCATTTCATTTGCAAATTTCTTCTCTGAGTTCATTAGACTGCTTATCTTTGTTTTCTTGCATCTTGTTGAGATTTTTAAGAACTGCAATCTTAAAATCTCTGTCATTTAAATTACATATTCTCATATCTTTAAGTTCCTTTTCTGGTAATTTTTATTTATTCATTTATTTCTGACCAGCTTTCTTCCTTGGATATTTATAGCTATTTGCTTGTTTCTCTTGAGGCATCTATCTAGAAGAGTGGGTCTTGTTTCCACAGGTAGATATAAATAGGTCTTTTTTCACTTCCCAATAAGTGTCACTGGAGCTCTTGGTCTTCAGTAGTTTTTTTTTTTCTTTTGGTTTTAAGATTTTCTTAAGTTGGGGGATTTCCAGGAATGTGAGTTTCTCTTCTTTGATCCAATTGCCTTGGTTTCAGTGTGCCACCCCTATGGGAGAATGTGATGGGCAATGGGGCTCTGCATCTTTGAAATTCCAGTGCAGACAGAGACTGTTGCTCCTGTGTGTCTCAATGATTCAGACCCCCCTGCTCTTTTCACCCTGGAAGAAAGGATCAAGGCTTGTTGGGTAAGGCACAGGTTTGTTCATAGTATCAAGTAAGTGTGATTTTCAGACTGCAGCTGACTAGTCCCTACAGTTTCTTCACCATAAGCACTGGGCAGAGGACAAGGAGGCAAGCTCTGTGAAGATAGGGGGAGGGGCAAGGCCCTGTGTCTATGATTTCTGCATGGCAGTGAGAGCAGTGCATGCTACATACTCTACATGTTCCAAGATTACAACCCTGGGCATTGGCTATGCTGCAATATAAGCTTGTCCCTCTTTCAGAAATGTACAAGGCAAGAGAATGTACTCATGCTTCACTCTTTGTTTTATACATCTCCTGAGCCCATGTTGTACCTAAGATCACGATGAACACTTGGCCGCATTACTGTGCCTGTTGTCTTCTCAGTTCCTAACTTTCCCAGAATTGAAATTTCTCTGGACTTAGTTCTTGAGCACTTACCTCACTTAGTTTCTCTTCTGGGCTCTAGAATGCCATCTCTGTGTTTACCCCTTTTCTCCTTTCCTGTTTGCCCCCTTTTCTTCAAACTTAAGGTGTTTTTTTTTTGTGATGAGTGGGTCTCTCAGGTGAGGTTATGTGTTTTTTAAAGGTTCTTTGATTGAATTACAGTTGTTAGATTTGTTGTAATTTCTAGGGAAGGTTTCAAGAATTTCCTTGCACACTACCATCTTGATGATGTCTCTTTCTTTGCTACATTTTGTTAAGCACTTTTTCAACTAAACTTAACAGTTGGTCAATCATAGCTTTAAAAAGAAATTCTAGGAATCAATTAGTTTTCCACTTTTGTGTTAAAAATGAGTAATTTGAGGTCCTGAAAATAAAGGACTTTGTCATGTAGAGAATGCCATGCAAAGAATTCCTGACAAAGCCAGGTCTTGAATCCAGATCTTAGTGAATTCATTCTATTTATTGTATACATTTCACTGTATCACACAATTTAACTTACAATTATACTTAGATTGGAATTATTGTACATTTATTTCACAATTTAATTTGTTTTTATTATATGATTAAATTTATTGAGGTTACATTGGTTAGCAAAATTTTATAGGTTTCATGTGTATAATTTTATAATACATCATCAATGTGTTGCACTGTATGCTCATTACCCAGAGTGAGTTCTTCTTCTATCACCATATATTTGACCTCCCCTCTTTCCTCCACCAAACTTTTCCCTTTTTAACCCCTGGTAAACACTCTAAACCATTGTCTGTGTCTATGAGTTTTTTTGTTTGTTTGTTTGTTTGTCTTGTTATTTTTTGTTCTCAGTTTTATAACCCACATATGGGTATAATCATATGGTTCTTGATTAATTTAGTCTGATTTATTTTGCTTAGCATGATAACCTAAAGATCCATCCATGCTGTTGCAAATAGAAACAATTTTTTTCTTATGGTTAAGTGATATCCCATTGTGTATATGTACCACATATTCTTTATCCAATTATTTATCAAAAATATTTGCATTTTTTCTATGTCTTGGTCACCATAAATAACGTTGCAATGAACATTAGGGTACATATGAGGTCTGATAAATAAGTTTGCAAACTCATTCTAGTAAAAGTGCTATATAACTCATTGCTAAATATCACTACTGTCAACTTTGAAGTACCTCCCTTTAAAAGTTATGCACCGATGCCAATGCCTATTTCACCCTTCAAAGCAATTTCTTAACTCTTTTTGTAAAATGGTCATCAGAGCTATCATCGTATGAGACGTAATGTCCTGAATGTCATCAAAATATCTCTTTTCAGTATTTTCTTTAACTTTGGGTGAAGAAGAATGCCATTGGAAGCTTATCAGGTGACTAGGGAGTGTGTTCCAATACAGTTATTTGTTTACTAAATAAAAATTCTCACACAGACAGTGCCATGTAAGCAGCTGCATTGTTGTGATGCAAGAGCTGTGAGTTGTTGATGGAAAGTTTGGGTCAGTTTTGTCTAACTTTTTATGCAGCCTTTTCAGCACTTCCAAATAGTAAACTTGGTTGACTGTTTGTCTAGTTGGTACAGATTTAAAATGAACAATTCCTCTGATATAAAAAAAATAGCAACATTATTTTGGCTCTTGACTTGGACTGATGGGACTTTTTTGGTCATGGAGAATTGATTGACTTCTATTGTGTATTTTGACACTTTGTTTCAGGGTCATATTGGCACAACCAGGTTTCAATCACCAGTGATTACATGGCCTAAAACACTATTTTGTTTTTACAAAAGGTCTTGGCACACTTCAACTCCTTTGTGCTTATGTTCATCAGTGTACTTTTTTGGGACCATTTTTGGACACACATATCTCATGCCAAAATTTTCAGTTAAGATTTCCCTTACTGTTTTTCTATCAATGCTTACTTGGTCTGCTATGTTTCTCAGAGTCAGCTAATGACTTTGACACACAATTTGATAAATTTTTGCCATGTTTTCATCAGTTCTGCTTGTTACTGGCCACACTGATGTTTTCTTCACCAGTGATGTTTTCTCTCCTCTCAGAAAAACATCTAATCCATTTGTACATTGCCATTTTTAATGGCATTATCTTTATAAACTTGGATTAATATGTTTCTGTTTTCACCTTTACTATTTTCAAGTTTAACAAGAAATTTAATGTTTGTTCATTGCACAAATCCAAGCTCTCACATTCTCATGATGGCACACAAAAACATGCAACAACAATAATGAATGCAACTTAGCAAGTCACCACCACACATCAACACAAACACAGCTGTGTGACACAAATAATATACCAATATTATGAAACCTTACTGACTTGTTTGTATGGTCTTGCCAATGTAATTGCATGGTGGCAAGTATACAAACTTAATTCTAAGACCTCGTATATATTTGCAGATGAAAGTTTTCAAATATTTTGGATAGATACCTACATGAAGTATTGCTGGATCATATGGTAATTGTATTATTAAATTTTTGAGAAAATTTTATAATGTTTTTCATCATGGTTGTATCAACTTACATTTTCACTAGCAGTGTATGGTAATGTCTTTCTCTACAGCTTCTTCAATACTTGTTATTATTTGTGTTGTTAATGATAGTCATTTTTTATTTGTTAAGCAACATTTTTCTCTAAGTCATAGTGCTGCACACTGGGTACAAAGTATATGTTAAGTAAAGACTATGAATATGTTTGTTATATTTGAGGATATATTAGGTACAATAAATGTAACCTAGGGGGCCATTTTAAGCGTACCACCATTCTTACTTGGAAAGTTGTCTCAGATATGTAAGAGTACATTCACCACTCAAAAACCCAATATTAGATAGTAAAATTTCTGAATGCATGGATAACATTTATTATAAAACCTAAAATTACAGACATACAAAGTTGTAAGAATCCTGAGTTGCAGCTAAAGAAAATATACCATGGAGAAAAAATACATCAACTTTTTCCTTGAATGTGTTGTATTTTGTTACATTCATAAATTTGAAAAATATTCTGTGAACAAAATGGTGACATGAGAGGGACCTCTAAAAAACTTTCCTGGAAATTACAACTAATAAAATATCTATAACTCAACTGAAGAATATGCCACACACACAATTACAGCTAAGAAACCCCTCATTGCATTAAGTTAACTGCAGGTGGGCAGAGGGTTAAACAAAGGAGACATTAAAGGGAACAGGCAGAGACACAGGCTGTGTGTGGATCCCTGCTTGGAAATTTACCAGTAAAGGAGGGAGGAGGAAAAAGTTTGGAGGTGATATTTCTGATGCCACTTAGTCCATGAAACAGACAAAAGGAGGCAAAGAGGTGGGGGCATAAGACACTATAATCATATCTTACTTTGGCCCCAAGAAGGTGTATACCAATTCACAAAACTCAGTGACCCCACTTCACTCTGGTTCCAAATGGAAGGGGAATGACAGGTCAGTGAGGAGCCACAGCACAATTGCTCAGGCCAGTAAAAGAGAGAGAGAGGGTTGCATGCATGTTTACTGGATCACAACCAGCACAGTTTGAAAGGCCAGCATACAGAACACCTGACCCCAAGGCTCAGGGCAGAGTACTCAAGGCAAACCAAGAAAATAAAGGTGTAATTACTCCCAAATTACATACACAATTTCTGCAGCCCTAGGAAAAAAATTAAGTCATGAATGCCCCTCCACCAAAAATCTCTACCTACCCAGCGTCAGCAGTGAACAT